>JAGFMF010011663.1:3698350-3735850 GCA_019455555.1 Galemys pyrenaicus | reverse complement strand
TTTGACTCCTCCCACTCTCCTTCCTGGAGTCCCGCAAGTGACATTTGTAGAACATAACTTCTCTAATGTAATATTTTAATCTATTTTATTCCGATTCTATTTTAATATTTAATGTGATTCACATTTTAATATGATTCTATTTACCTTACAAATAATTTCCAGTTCTTCGTGTGGCATGCAAAGCCCCCATCATCTGTTTCAGCCTCGTCTCCGCAATCTTAGACGTCAGACGCTCTTTATTTCTCTCCATCGTAACTGATGCTGTCTGCCTGCACGGGTGCATGTGGCTCGATCTGTACATGGGTGTCTGTCCTCACCCCTCTTCCAGTGCCAGCAGTTCTGCAGCGGGAGTCAATCTCCCGATACACTCCAGCTCAGCTGTGGGAAACAGATTTCTCACCAGGGTCAGACCATCAAAACTGATTCATAATAACTGCCTCGGAAGCTGTGTTGAGGAGGATTCCGAGGCCATAGCTAGAGTCGATGTGTCATGTTTGTTAGAAATGTGGGTTTGGAGCCAGGGAGGAGTGGAAATAGGACTGTTTCTTAGATGCTTCTCTGTCTTACTGTGGAAGAAATATTGCTGGACAATAGACTGGAGATACCTCCCGAGTTACAGAGTTTAGCCTAAGTGCATTGAACATACCAGTGCAGGCGCAGTTAGCAAGTTAGAGTCAGGGCCCAGTCTCAGCACTGCTAACCAGAGCTGCATTTCAAAGGGTCAGGTAACAAGTCAGCCTGGTCTGTGTCCTTGTATCTCCCTGCAAAACTCCCTCTTTCCTCTGGAAACTAGCCTTCAAACATATGGTTTGTACATATATTTTTATCTATGCAGCAATGTAAAAATAGTCAAGTATAAAAGGAGCTCCCAGCCTTTGTTCAAAACCCACATTTTCAAAAAAAGTCCGTGTCTAAGCCCATATTTATATAAATGTAAAATAAAGTACCTAATCTCCAAGAGTCCATAACTACCACCTCATTTTTCTTCCATAGCCAATGTTAAAGCCAAAGTAACCTTTGTGCTTCTCCTGTGTAGATAGCATCCTCTAATACTAATGGGTGAGCTCTTCCGGGGCAGACGTCATATCCT
The DNA here is from genome assembly GCA_019455555.1 of Galemys pyrenaicus. Classification (NCBI taxonomy): domain Eukaryota; kingdom Metazoa; phylum Chordata; class Mammalia; order Eulipotyphla; family Talpidae; genus Galemys; species Galemys pyrenaicus. The sequence goes on along the minus strand of JAGFMF010011663.1, from coordinate 3,734,760 downwards.
GCTGAATCACATCCCAGCAACCAGAGTTCACCTGCATGATGTCTTATTCTTACAATCACCAGATGCACCCACCAGCTAGTTAAATCCATCCCCTAGTGCTGGAATATGCTGTTTAGTGACATGAACTTGAAGAGCCTCGGGCAGGGCCGCATTGCATTGGCAGGGCAGCTCTGTTACTCAGTGTCTGCTCTGCCAAGTTTTACTTTGTTAAGGCGTCTGAGTGCGCTGCCCAGTTACCCGGGGTGATAAATGAGACCAGGCACCGCTGGATGAATGCACGGCGTTCAGCACACGGTGTCGCCTGTAACAGAATTAACTCCCGGCAGCACTGATGAATTCTGCTGTTAGCCTTCCTCTCGCAGTCTGGCAAAGCTTGTTGTCAGATTTCCAGTCCCTTGATGAAAGTTAAAAGCTAAAGTTTGGCCTAAAATATACTCACCAGGCGGGCGTTATTGATTAGGCCCCACTCACTCAGACAAGTGAACCACGGTACAAACAAGTATAAAATTATCGCTGCTGTCTTTTCCTTCTACTAGATATGTATCTCAGGCGTTTCAGTCGCTCTTATGACAAGCTTTCCAGAAACGCCCTCATCCTGCTCTCCCTCTTCCGAATACCTTCCATTTATCTGGCGACACGCTTAGAAATTGTGAATATTCTAGATGGGCTTCAGCTAGCCAAGATTGAGAACACATCTGTGTGGTTTCCCACACTCTGTTTCTGGCATTAATTACATCCTGAGGACACGCTGAATTTCTCAGTGATCTCGTTACATTACCATCTCATGGGCTGGCTGGACATTGGAAATGCCACATCAGAACATCGCATCTCATTGTACCCAGGTGGGCTACGTGTCTTTCTGTTTATCAGGAAATAGGGGACATGGCTGAGTTTCATCATGAAAGGGCCAGACAGGGGCATAGGTGTGGTTCTGGTGTCATCAAGGTTTCATCTTTATCTCCAGTCTCACTCCCACTTCTGCCAGGTTCCTGCACTCAGGAATCATCTGTCCTCGTGGGTGCAGAACAGCTGCAGGAGCGCCAGCCTAAACCACGCGGGGCTCAGGCCCAGCAGGAAAGGGAGAGCATGTCCTTTCCTAGAAGGTCCGAGTCAAGTGCTGCTAGGCTAGATTTACTCAGGTGTTCAGGTGTCCCCTCTGGACCAGCTGCCACATCTTAGTGGACGGATGAGCTGATGGACAAGCCTCGTTACGTGACCTAGAGCTGAGGTGGGACTGTATGTCCCAGCCCGGGGCCGTCACAAAGCAAGATAGGGTGTGAGTGGACCCCGAGTAGCCAGAGTTCTGTGCAACACAGTTAGATGTCGGAGTTCGCATAGGCAGACGTTCCGGCTCCTTCACTTTTCAGACACCCTCCTCCCACCTTTTACAGATGACGCAATAAACATCCAGAACACTCCTTGTCGATGGTCTGGGCCCATGAGCAAGTGGCTGGAAAGTGAGTGAATTCGAAATGGCTGCTTAACGCTAAAGATATCTTTGTCTCTCACTTACCACATTGTGAAATAGAGCCCAAATTGACTAACAGTGTCGCTTGCATTTATGTGAAGGAAAATAAAAGTCTAAAAAACTCGATCTGTCATCACGGGACAGTTTTGCTCGGCGGTGCTGGTGAGAACGACGCATCTTAAGTGCAGAGCAATGGGCTGTTTTTTTTCTAGGACAAATGACACGGAAACAGGATGTGATGGACAGCCCAGTGCCATTAATCACACCTTCGAGGCCGAGAGCGGCTCTGATTTTAAAGCTCGCAGAGCAGGGCTAACGCAGGAATAAACACTCTTGACTCCAAATTCAAGCCCTTTCAGTGGCTTTGGTTGAGACAGTTTCTTCAAGAGTCGGGAAGCTTTATATAACAAGCCCATTTCAATCTCTGCATAAAACCCTGACCTGCTCTGCCCCCCACCGGGCTGACTGCGTGATGTGGGGTGTGGGGGGGCAGCACGTCTTCAGCTCTGACTTCCACAGCGTCCTGTCCCTGCGTCTCTGCTGGTGGTTGGGGCGGGAATGGGGAGCCAGAGGGTGTGCTCCTGGGCTGGGGCTTTGCTGCCTACTGACTGGGAGGGCCAGATCATTAGCATTGTAGGGAGTCTCCATCAGCCAGCGGCATAAGGGCATTTGTGGAAAGCATCTGGAGAGGCGTCTCCTCCCCCGGAGGTGACTCAGGCTTCCTGGCCCATCAGAACAAAGGCCACTGTCATCCTTGGGGTTGGCGGCCACCAAGGCTGGTGGTCTTTCCCTCTCTGCCTTATTCTTCCTTCTCTTCCGGTTCTCCTGGGCTCACATTCCAAACCCTCCTCTCCCAACCTAGTCTTGTCCCAACGACTGCTGTTGGAGACCCCAAACTATGACTCTTCATTTCAAGGAGGAAAAGTCATTTTCAGTCCTGGCGGGGCTAGGGGTGACCAGGCTCCCCGGATCATTTGGGCCGGTGTCACGGTGTATTCTGGGCCAGCCCTGTGGGAGCGTGTGGCTGCAGCGGGCACTGCTGTCGCCCGTGGTTTCCCCGGGAACTGGATCCTGGAGAAAAGAAGGGATCGTCTGCAAAGCATGAGAACTAGAGCGAGTGGCGCCCTGTCCACACCCGGGTGCAGAGTCCCGGGGAGATGAGTCGGGGGGAGCGTGGTCCCCAGTATGAGAAGCCACCGGAGAGTGGGTTGGAGTAAACAGCTGGGAGGAGAGGGCGCTACCGCTGGTGCGTGTCGGGAGCACGGGGTGTGGGCTTCTGAGCTTGCACGTGGGGAATGGTCACGGCCAGCTAGTGCCAGCTCAGCGCCGTGTCAAGCCCCACAGTCTCCGTGGCTTGTCCACCACGCACCGGCCAAGGCGTGAGGCTCTGCGGTGGCTTGGGGAGGCGCTGGCGAGGGGAGACGGGCTTGTCCCTCATTTGGGGAGTCGGGGGATGCAGCCAGAGGATGCGGTTGCCGTGGTAACAGTGCCCTCCCAGCTCCTGAGCTCTTGGTACAGCGCAGCCAGACCCTGGTGTTCGGGCCGTTTCCCGTGAGGTCGGTTATCATCCCCATTGTGCTCGCAAGGACGTGGAAGCTCAGAGAGTAATTAGCTCTCCCGAGAGTCCAGAGCCATGACACAGCGCTGGGATGTGAACCAGACTCCCTGGCTCCGGAGACCTGATCCGACTGGGTGGGGGGGGGATACTTTCCCTGCGGGTCTCGGGTCAGTGCAAGTGCCGCTCTGCCTTTGTGGACGCGAGCAGCCGTGGAGGGCACTGAAGAAATGAGCAAGGCTCTGTGCCTATAAACCTTTACCTGTAAAAACAAGTGAGCAAGACTCTGTGCCAATAAAACTTTATTTGTAAAAACAGAGCCGGGCCAGAGGCGGTCAGAGGTGGAGGAGCTGGATCTCTCTCCAGTGCTGAACATTTTAACGCAAGTGGTTTGAGTGGGGGTGGGAGGGCCAGGGAGGGGCTGGGGGAGCGTTTTCTGGCTGGATTTTCTGACAAGCCGGGTCTGGGGGGACAGGTCTTGGTGCGCTATGGGGGAGGAGCCTGGGAGTGCGGTGTCCAGGCAGTGAGGGAGCCGGCTGGGAGGCAGAACAGCAGGCATGGCAACTGCAAGTTCAAGCTCAATCATTTTTTGGGGGAAATGGAGGTGGAAGAAGAAAAGCACTAAATTCTGGCCAATCTTGTAGGGTGGCTATAAGTAGAAGGAACAGATTTAAGAAATGCCATAAAATTCAACTTTATAGGATTCGGGCTTTATAGCCTGTGTTGTAGCAGCCACATTGAATAAATGTATGTTTTTCATTATATTTTTATTACACATTTAAAGCACATTAAGGCACACACAGCTATCAAAGAAGAAAAAAATCAAGAAACTTTGACTTCACAAGTAATCACATCAGCTTTACAGAAGGCTGTATTTTCTGAAGACAGAGAAAGATGCCTGTTGTCCTTCTCAGCTTTACACACGCTCATTCTTCTTCGGGGAACAATATTAATAGATGTTTTGCTGCATTTGTCTCCTGTTGAGGGAACGTTTCCCTTTTCTTTCAAAGAATATCACATCATGGCTGCTTATTCACTTGCCTTTGTGTTGTAGGTAATTGGTTGCCATTCTCAGTCTGTAAAACAACCTGCTTTGTTGAGGTCTGGGAAAAAACACAGAAAATGCATTTCCAGAAACGATCATGAAATTATTTATCCTCAGGTCTGAGTAGCCAGGTGATAGCGGGTTGTCTTGGCTGGTATTTTAACTCTTAGTTTCTGGGGCCGGTGGAGCTGGTGGGTGAATCAGGAGGAACAGCGGGATGGCCTTGTACTGTGTGAGGCTGTGATTGCACTAATGTCCCTGGGGCTGAAATGAAGCCTGGGTGCCTGCCTGGAGGAAGAGAGATTTTTTTTTTTTCATACCGATAGACCATCTAAGCCTGGGACTTTGGGGCCACAGCACAGAGGTGGTAACTTTTTCTTATTTTCATCCTTTGGGGATGGGGTTGTGGGTTGTGGGCTTTGCAGATCTGGCGGCATCACATCAGGATTCCAGAGACTGAAAGAGGCACTGTGCATTATTATTTTATGGACCACTAAGAAAGATAAGAAGCTTCCAATCCAATCTTGACAGATCATTGATTATAAAACATATGCCGACTTCAAAGATGTTAAAAAGTGAGAAAGATGCAAAGCACTAATTTGTGTGTTGAGTGGGTGTGTCTTTCTCTCATTAGCACAAAACTGCTGGTTGGACTAGCGGCTTCTGGCTTCCCCGAGGGAGGAGGTGAATGGGAGGGTCCAGAGGGACGCTTCCACAGGGCTTTGTGTGTGTCTTTGATGGACAGCATCTCTGGCCTCTCTGGCCTCCTGGCAACGTCAGTGGCTAGAAGTTGCAATATACGTATAAGTGGGGACCGTTAGTATGAAATTAATCTGGAGAGCGTCCCCCATGCTACTGGGGCTGATTTGCTCCCAGAGGACATTTGTGAATGTCTGCAGACATGGTGAATGGCGTGGCAGGCCAGGGAAGCTGCTAAACCTCCCACCTGGCCAGGGCAGTCCCCACAACAGGGGCTGAGCTGGCCTCAATGGCACAGGGCCAAGGTGGAGAATCCTCAACATAGTGGGAGGATGGGCAGGAGTGCATAGGAGGGGGTGGGAATCTGGACACAGGAGTCAGACAGACCTGGGTTCAAATCCCAGTCTGGTACTTCCCTGGCTGTGTGGCCTGGGCAAGCTGACTAGCCTTGCTTAGCCGTTTCCTGTCTGTAAGTGGAGATCACCAGCTCCAGCTGGAAGGGCAGCTGAGTGTATCAAATGAGCTAGTGAAGGCACAGGCTGTAAAGACAGTAACAATAAAGACAGCCCCAAAGGCCCAGGCTTGGATAGGGATGGTCTGTTGGTATGAAAGAAAATATGCCCCTTCCTCCAGGCAGACACCCAGACTGCATTTCAGTCTCAGGGATGTTAGTGCAATCCAAATGCAGCTCCAACTATATCTTGCTAATTAAGTTCTTGGGGTAACTCTGTTAAGTTCTTGGGGTTGGTGCTGTGAGTGCTCCAGAATTTGTAGACAGAATGCAGGGAGGACGTGGGCCCCCCCCCCCCAGTGCCCTGGAGTTAAGCACAGCCCCAAGACCTGGCAGGTTGGGGGTAGAAGTTCCCAGAGGCCCCGGGGACAGAAGCCTGGTGGCCGGACGCCTGGTCCTGGGCCAGGCCGGTGCAGGGTGCAGCGAGCACAGAGCTGCATGATGGAGAGAGGCTGGGGAGTCCCACAGCTGTGAGGACTCTGGGTGCAGCCACCCCACCAGGTTCGGGGCTTAGAAGCACTTCCAGAAGTGGGCCCCCAGTCTGCTGTTCCCCATACTCTCATAGGAGGCCAGCTGGCCAGCAGGCTGCGGGGCCGTTACCCCGCCTGCGCAGTGCCAGCCCCGCGGGCTCCTGCGGGTCACTTCAACCTTAGGGCCTCGGTTCCCTCATCTGGAAATCAGGGCTCCGTTACAGGGATGCGAGGTAGAGTGAGCGAGATGCTGCTCTGACGCCAGAGCTCAGAGTGAAGATGAGACATTGCTCGTGCCTCCTCCCTCTAGCTTACTATTATTACTGTTATTATTATTATTATTAGCATCATTGTCACCGGCTATTCTCAGCAGAAGCAGGAAGACAGAGGCGCCCGACTCCCTCGCCACAGGCTGCAACCTGCTCCCAACGGTGCCCTCGAGGCTGTCCCAGCTGGTGGGGTGGGGGGGAGTTCCTCTGTGGGGCCACTTCTGACCTGCTGTCAGGGGAGTGCTGCCTGCCCGGGGGTCACTCAGGATGACACTCACGATGGGATGGCCAGGGCCAGTGCCCCAGTGCCTGTCTGCTGGCTCCTCCCCGCCACCTCATTGCCCGTCTGCTTGCAGTTAGGAAGGCGCGGGCCGATGGCTGTCTGGGATGGGGGGATGTGGGGGTGGGGGGATGGGCTGGCCCACCCTTCTTGCAATCACCCCTGCACGTTGTAGGTGGCATCAGTGGGCAAGAAGCCCAGACCTGCCCGGAAGACAGGTCACTCTTGGTTCCCTTAGAGGCACGTCCGCGCCCCGTGGCTGCACGGCGGAGGTGCAGACAAGACTGCCCGGGACTCTTTAGACCCCTGCTCAGCTGATGTCTCATTTGCTTTCTCTAATCACCTTGGGAAGGCGGGTAGGTGTGGGTAGCACTTTACAGAGAGGGATGGGAGCATCAAGAAGGGAGGAGGGTACAGGGGGTTTAGGGCCTGAACGCAGACCCTGCCTGGGCTGCTCCTGGCCCAGTGCTCGCTGGCAGCTCCCTAGTTCCTCTCCCAGTCTCCTGGCACTTGATGCTTTCACTCTCACCCTGTTCCTGTTCCCTCCCTCCCTGTGAACCCCCCTCAACCCCCCCAGCTGTAGATGCATCACCTGGAGGATGACTGAATCTGGCTGGAGCTCTGGCATCACAGAAAATAGGATCAATTTATTACACGTACTCATTCCCCATTCTATACTGTCACAGCTGTAAATTGAACAGTGACAAAGTCCAAATAACCTGACAGTCAAGACAATTCAAAGGCTTGAAGGCAGACGTGCAGGGAGTAGGCAATCTGAGAGCAAGAGCTCTGAAGCTTGGACCTCAGAGTGGCTTGGCTGTATCCTCCCCACTGTGCCCTGCCTTGTGCCAGGTCCTGGACTTCCCCGGCTGTGGAGGCCGAGAATTCTGTGAATGGGCGGATGTGCTTTCTACCAGTCCATGACCTGACTTAAGTGAAACTGGAACAAAACTGCCAAGTCTTGGAATACTACTGCATTCAGGTTCGGCTGGATCCAGGGGCTCAAATGAAGTCATGGGAAAAATCTCTCTCTCTCACTGGCTTTTCTCTGCATTGTCTTCTACTCAGTTAAGATACTGGGGATCCACGGTAGCAGCAACAAACCCCCAAACTACCCACATAGAATCAGGAAGAACATCTTATTTCCAATAGGTACAATTTAAGGTTTTTATTTGATCTTATTGGCCCAGGTTGAGTCAAGAACCTCTTCAGAACCACTCGTAAGCTAGGGAATGTGCATTTTCATTCCCTAGGTCCCAAGGTCCTAATTATAAGGCCACCCCAGAGATGAGGAGATGGGTCTCACAAGCAGAAAGGGGGATTGGGGACGTCCCTCAAACGGCAGATGGCCACTGGGATAGGTCGTGACTCAGTTTTCTCACAGTCATCTCTAAAGACCATGGCCTGGTGCATCATCCTGTTCAAGCCTTGCTTCTGTTCTGGTGGGACTTGATGTCTTGAAAGAGTGGTTGTTGCACAGAACTCTCCCTTGTTAGCTTCATGTCCACAGTTCTATGCTATAGCGTCACTAACCCCTTCCTGACTCAGAATTAAAACTGAAGAGACGATTTCCTGAGTCCCTGTCATGTCTGTGAGACTGGGTTTGTGGGCACAGGGGGACTCAGTGTTCGCTTTTCTAGAAGTCAAAATAACCTCTTCTAAAAATGCCCCTGGTGTTTCGTTGGAGACCCTCTCCTCCCACACTCTCTGGATGGAACGCCACTTCAACTCTGTGAGTGGCCTCTGGGATGCAGATTTTAAACTATCAGAGTATTTAATTTTCTAGTCCAGGGTGATCATGTGACCCAAGCCAGTCCCATCAAGGAGTCAGGAGACTCTCTTTGAGTCAGCTGAACTGCAGGCTCTGTCTTCCCCTTGCACTCAGGGAAGGAGGCAGAGATGGTGGCATTGCCACGGCATATCGTGAAAGCTGAGGATAAGCCAGGCCTCAGAGGGCAGAACAAGACGGTTGGTAGTATTGTTCAAGTCACCGCTGCCTAACTACAGTGATCGAATCTAGCTGAGTCTGAAGTCAGAGCTGTTTGATGTTTTAGTTCTTTGAGTTAAGACATTCTTGAGTTGGATTTTCTGTCATTTGTAGTAAAGTGAAAATCTGGAGGTACCCCATGTCCATCAGCACATGTCAAAATTCAAATCCCAATTTGCTTACTGCCATCTTGAAATATTTCAAGTTGTCTTCTGGGGTTGCCAGTATAGTTCGTTGTGCCTTGGTTTGTGGGTGTATCTTGCTTCCACCATCACATAGTCTTCTTGTGTTTTCATATGATTTGCCTATAAGCACACTAGTCATTGGAGTGCAGGTCCATCTTAACCCACGATGACCGCATCTTAACTATTTGCATCTACGAAGACCCCTTTATCAATGAAGTTTACATTCACAGTTCTGGGGGGCTAGGATAAGCCAGGCCTCAAGTCTTTTGGGGGTAGGAAATTTAACTTAGGACTTTACCTCTCACCTGTTGCTGTTTTACACATATAAATGCCAATTAGTTCAATAGTATTGGTTGGTAGAATTTTTCAAATCATCAGTATTCTGCTACTGATTTTCTGTCTGATATTCTCTTGACTAGAGACAGAAGAATATTGGAATAACTGACTATATTTGTGACTTTATTTTTCTTCCAATTTTATCATTTTTTGCTATTTGTGTGTTCAAGCTCTGTTATTAAATACACATTCAGTTTTGTTATGTCCTCTTGATGAATAACACCTTATTTTGATAAAAATGACTTCCATTATTCCTGATAATTTTGCTGTCTCTAAAATATACTTTGTCTATTACAAAGATATGCCCTGCTAACACTAATCAAAGAAAACTGGCACTCACATACTTTTGTTTGTCTTTATATTCAAAATGTAAATGTTTGTGTCTTATATTTTTGTCCAACCTGACAATCTCTGCCTTTTATTTGAGACATTTAGACCTTTTACATTTATTGTCATCATTCATATGGTTAGGTTTAAACGATCACCTATCTGCTTTTATATTTGTCCCATCTTGTCTCTGTTCCTCTTCTTCTGTCTTCTTGTGGATTGATCGAATATTTTCTACTTAATCTCTTTTGTTGGCTTATTATCTACAACCCTTTGTTTCGTTATTTTGTTGTGCTTTGGAGTTTATTCTGTATACCTTTATCATAGTTTACCTTCGAGTGTTACTATTCTATGTTGTGTAGTACAGTCTTAGTAATTGGCTTCCATTTCTCCCTTTCTGACCTTTGATGCATTTTACTTTTGCATGTTATAAAACTCTTACAGAGTATTCATTCAACTATTCTTGTTTAAATGATTACCTTCTAAAGAGATTAAAAAAAGAGGAAATTTTTATATAGTTACCTATGTGGTTATGATTTCTAGTGCTCTTCATCCGTTGAGTAGATTTATATTTCTACTTGATACTATTTTTCTTCTGCCTGAAGGACTTTCTCTCATACTTCTTATAGTACCAGTCTGCTGGTGATGAATTCTTTCTGCTTTTGTTTATCTGAACACATCTTCATTTCACTTTCTTTCTTGAAATATATTTTCACTTGGTGTACAATTCTGTTTATAGTTTTTTTCTTCTAGTGCTCTAAAGATGTTTTACTGTAAGATGTTTTACTGTCTTCCTGCTTGCATTTTTTCCAATAAGAAATATGCTATTATCCTTTCTTTATCGTTGTTCTTCTATGCTTAACAAGACCTACTTCTTGTGTTGTTTTATTTCTCGGAGTGATTTTGGGCACTTTGATTATCGTATGCCTTGTATTTACTTTTAATGTTTTTGGTTCTGTGCTTCATTGAGTTACATGTTTTATAGTTTTAATGAAATTTGGGGAAATTTTGGCCATTTTTCCAAATATTTTTATTGCTATGTTTTCAAGTTCATTAATATTTTATTTTGCAAAGTCTAATCTATTAATCCCAACTAACATTGCCCTGCCAGAAATTCTATTTTGGTCTTTTAAAAATTTATTTTACTTACATTTTTCCACATATAGAATAGAATTACAGTAACCCCAGGCATGATGAATTTTGTCTTCTTGTTGTTGGATATTTCTGTATTCTTATAATTTGAAGTTTTGTTTTGTTAGTAGTTATGCTACTTAGAAATCTGACTTTGATCCTTTTGTGTCTTGCATTTAAGATATTTTAGTTAGGAGACTCTCACTACAGTAATCTGGACAGTCCGGGAGTGCTCTTGTTTGTTTTCATTTCTCAGGTATCAACGTCCTTTATTATTCACTGGTTCACCTTTTCTGCTCATTTTTTGACTATTTCACATGGGAGGGTAAATGTTACTTCAACTTGAGCAGAAGCAAAATTGTGTTTCAGCCTCCAGATCATTTTTATGACCTTCACTCAAATTTAAGATGGTTGTCTCCAGTTACAGATGAGAAAATAGAAGTTCAGAGATTATGTTGGATAAAGGAAATGTAATTTTAGACACTGATTTTTTTCCCCTCAGAATGAAAGCAAGTAATCAAGAAAGTGACTTTACAAAGGAGAAACAGATCACAGGCCCCCTTGTGTCACTTTTATTTTTCCTGAAAAATAAGCTAACTCCTGATCAAAGCAAGTCCACCTTCTCACACTTCCAAGATACCAGTTTCTTCCTTTATTATTTTTGACCCATTGCTCTCTATCTAAAATAGGTTTCTACAGATTTTGGCTTCTTTAGAAATAGATCAGCAACAAAGCGTTACCTCATTTGAAAATGAGAAAGAAAAAGGATTACTGTTCCAGAAGATATGAAATATCTCCTTCCAGTATTTTCTCTGAATTTCTGCCAGCAGTGGCACTGAGGCATGAGTTGGGGCTGGGGCCAAGCGCGTGACCTCAGAGGTCACTCCTGCCTTTGAAGGCTGTTTTCACTTGACAATGTGAGCTCGCGAGAGGCTGTGCGGACTGGAATCTCCCAGCATGTAGACTTAATTCCTTGCTGAGTCACCCATTTGGGTGGGCAACGAGCCTCCTGGTTTCCATCACTATTAAATGGAGACCAAAAAATGCCCAACTCATTTATTCTCATGCTTCTCTGGAGAAGCTCGACCACAGTCATGGATGTTGCTCTAGCAGGACAAGCTTAGAAGTTAAGAAGCTGATGCTTAGCAACCTCTTCCTCTGCTGTGGTGCACGAGGGCCTGTTCAGCTTTAGAAGCAGTGCATTGTGTAGGACGCTTGATGGGGAGACAGGCCTGGACTTCAGCAGAAGACCCCACCCAGGCTTGGGGGTGGGGCCAAAGTGGGTTTGACTCATTACATGTACTCACTTACAGCCTGTTACTCTGCAGCTTATCATAGTTTAGGCAAGACGTAAGCGAGAAGGAGCCTCCAGCCGTAGCCCCTCTGCATGGAGCTGCCACCCGCACCCACCTCTTGTGCCCTTTGACCGTTGGCTCTGCCAGTCCTTGAAAATCTGGACCCAACTCTGTGGTCTTCAAAAACTAGCCAATGGCTTCTGGAAGGCTTCCTGAATGATTGAGATGGCTCATTACCTGTGTGTCTCCTGGAGCTCTTCACACCATAGAACAATCATTCCTTTTATTTTAATTTTATATTTTTATATAAAAATTTTTATATAATTTTAATTCCTATATTTTAGTTCCCTCAAAAGCTGGAAGCAGGTTTAATTCATTATATTCTCTCAAACTCTCTGATGCTCAAAACATTTGAAATAGTTTTCATGGTTATTTACTTAACATTTTTTTAAAAGACTATTTCCTGGTAGATCGCATTTGAAAGTACAAAGGGAGATAAACCAAAGACCCACTGACTCCTTTAATCCTTTCAGTCCCCCCACTCTTGGGGTTACCTCTCTTAGGGGGTGGGGGAACCCCATCTCCCAATATGAATTGAAGGGTTCCTCTGATAGACACTTGTATTCAACTTCCTGGACACATCTGATGGGATTATGGTGAGCATGTCGTTCCACAGTGGACTTTCTTTGCTGAATGTTTGGTATTATTTTCTAATATTCTAGTTTCTAAATGCTGTGTTTATTTATTAGTTTTCCTATCAACTGGCTTACTTTCAGATTTTTACTTTTAAGTATAAGGCTGCAAAAAGGATCCTCGAAAATCTTCAGTCTGCTGCCCTCCGCATATAGAAATGTTGCTTAGTAAGTGATTCTGAAGTGTGAGATTTATTCTCTCTCCTTTTTCAATGAGATAATACAAACTTTACATTTCAAATCTGAACTGTATGGAAACAGTTGTTTATCATGACTCTTTCCAAACTATTTCCCCTACCCCCCATTTGAAACTCAAATATCTCTAGGCACAGTTCAAAACACTCTAGATATTAAACTAGTTTATTTTGTAAGCTTGCTGATGAGTTGAGATATTTGGAAAATAATTTAGAAGCAATTTGATGTTCTAAAAGAACTTTCTCATAGCTTGAAGCAGTTGAAACCTCATCACACTTTTAAAAATATTTATAAACTATTTAAAATAAAAGTGATTAGAACTTTCAGAAAGAGCAGAGTGCTTCTTAAATGCTTTCACTTTCTTTCTTTCTTTTTGCCTGCTAGGGCCAGAAAATCATTTAAAATATGTTAGTTCTTTTTCATTAAAGGGATATGAATTACTTCTTATCATCATGCCATCCTCTCTGCTTTATTTCTACCTTCTACTTTCTGTTTCCTTCATTTACTTAACAGATTTTTTTAAAGATTATTTATGCATACAAGAGTGGGGTACAGGCTAGAGGTGTGGAGGGTGAGAATATTCACCAGAGACAGAGTGGGGAGCAGAACAGGTGGATCGACTGAAATACATTGTGAGGGGAGCAGCGGGCGAGGCAGGAGAGGTCTGCTGCACCATGTGGGTCCCCTCCCTGGCGGGGATCGAACTTGCACTGCAGTGGCTGCGGGTGCTTCACAGTGCGGTGCTTAACCCTTTGTGCCACCAGGGAGGCCTGTAACAGATATTTTTGAGTGTCTAGTAGGTGTTCATGAATGTTCCAGGGATTGTAATCCCGACATTAAATTAGAAATAAAAATGACTGCACCCATGGGGAGCGGATAAAACCACACAAGTCGGGTAAGTAAATGGTACAGGATAATGGTAAAGCCATCCTTTCTGCTTTATTTCTACCTTCTACTTTCTGTTCCCTTCATTCATTTAACAGATTTTTAAAAAGATTATTTATGCATACAAGAACTGGGGTAGAAGCCAGAGGTGTGGGGGTTGAGTGGATTCAGCAGAGATGGAGGAGGGAGTAGGACAGGCAGATCCACTGAAATCCACGGCTGAGGGGAGCAGCAGGTGAGCCAGGAGAGGTCTGCTGCGCTTTGTGGGTCACCCCCATGGCCGGTGAGGGGGATCGAACTCGTGCTACAGTGGCTGCGCTTCGCTTCATAGTGCTGTTCGCTTCATACTGCGCCACCAGGGAGGCCAATAAAAATAAATCTTAAAGAAAAGAGAAAGACTGAGCTGGAGCCAGAGGCCGTGCGGCAGAGGCAGTGTGTGGGAGCAACAGGGCCTTAGGGGAGTGGTTTTCCCTTCGTCCCCGAGCCCCTGCTGGCATGGGTGGTGCGCGAGCGGGGGCCGCGGCGGGCCCATGTCCGAGCGGTGACGCAGTGGCCTGGGGGACGTGCCTTGGAGTGTCCCCCTCTCGCGGCCCTGGGCGCCTCATCCCCCCACATTTCACGAGAGAGAATAAAGAGAGAATAAACCCCTCTCGCTTCTGAACCTCTCGTAATGTGGGTGTGAGCTCACGTGCTGTGAAACCTAATAATAACTAATAAAGCTGGATTCGGGGGCGCCACGGAGCGCTGAGAAAACAAAACAGATACAGGTGTTTATTCTTGAGCCCTTTAAATTAGATCCAGGCGGCAGGAGAACCGAGTGCGGCGCGTCTCAAAATGAAATTTCTCTTATTTGTTTTTATTACAAAAGCAATGCAGGCGCATTGCCCACAGATCAGAGGCAAAGCAGAAGAAAATTAAAAGGGCCCGCCACTCCTGCAGCTGCAAACGACCCGTTAATACCACCACGTGTTAGCTCGCACGTCTGTCCCCGGCTCTCCGGTGCTGCGTTCCGCGGGGCTGGTCTCCCAGCCAGCCAGTCGTGCAGCTTGCTTTCTCCTGGAGCTCAGTGTTTTGCGGACCTTGCTCTACCGCGAGGGGCGCCCTTGGGTTTTCAGGGCTTCACGAGAAGGCATTAGGTGGACTTGCCCTGTCTCGAACAGATAACCTGTAACTGCACTTCCAGGTAGTCCATATTTCTGTGACGAACATCTTGTTGCTAAGTTTTAGAGCCGACTTTGAGCCATTTCCCGGAGCCTCCCCTGCCCCCCCCCCCCAAGCTCTGCATCCTGCGAGGGCTGGGCCCCCAGGGAGGGGACAATGGGAACCTGAGCTCAGCCTGCGGTGCAGCTTCCAGCGGGCTGCTGCTGCCCCACAGTATGGTCTGGGAGGGGTCCACGGGCCAGGCTCGCAGGCCTGCTCCAGGGCCGTAGTGACTCTGCAGGAGGCTGATGGCCCTTGGGCCCGGTGGGGACTCTCTGGAGTGGGGGCAGGTGGCTCACCCCTAAAGGCAGTGGCCCCTGGCTCCCTGGGGACCTAGGAGAGAAGCTGAATTCTCCAGAAGGACTGTGGCCAAACCCCTGCCTGGGTCAGAGGCGCACCTGCTGCACTAAGCCTTCTAGTGTCCCCTGTGCTGAGGGAGGAGAGCCTGGCACCAGAGAGGAGGGTGCTTGTGCAGCTACAACAGAAGGTGGCATGTCACCGTCCAGAAGTTTCCTAACCCTGAAATTCTACGAGCTGCTTTAAAGATTCTCTCTCCCATAGCCTGTGCCTTCTTCGGAGCACATGGGGCGCTGACCAGCTGTGTGTCCCAAACACAGGGTGGGGGTGCTGAATCTCCCACGTGCTGCTCCCCTTGCCCCCCTCCTTCTCCAGGCTCTGTGCCTGGAGGCAGACACCCAGCTGTGCGTTTCATCGTGGGGTCCCAAGTCTTCTTCACTCCCCAGAAGAGGAGGGAGTGAGCAGATCTTAGTCTCCTGGCCCAGACTCCCTCGGAGTTCTCTGCAGATGAACCCACCACATCCTGTAGGACCCCCTCCTTCTAGGGCCTGGCAGAGTTCCCCTTCCTTGGTCTCACTGGCAGTGGGGCAGTGGGTTTCCCAGCTGTAGTCCCCAGATGCCCGTTTACCCTCCCTGCTATTGCCTTTTGTAATCTGACCCTTTATCAATAAATCTCCAGGGAGTACTTGTTGAGTATGTCATCAATTTCCAGCCGAGACTTGAAGATAGACTCCAGCCCTAATAGGCATTTGTTAATGAAATTGTAACATTGAAGAATATTTGTATGCTTGAAAAAAAGTTATTCATTTATTTTTCATTGTACAAAATCCTTTGCTGAAACTCTTTTAAGATGGATAACTGAAACCTCCATTTAGCCTTGCGAAGGAAAATAAGTCCTAAAATATTTATAAGGGAATTGAGAGAAATAGTCTATTATTTATAGTCTTGGTTTAAATCATTGCAGGAAGAGTCAGGTGGGCCTTCTCCATCTGCCGCTCCTGGGGGTGCCAGGGGCCTCGGGTGTGCGAAACCCCAAGAGGTTCGTGCCTTTGTGAGGCTGGGTAATGGTTTAATTTATTCTCGAAGTTAATTTTTCAAAATTACCATGACATAAATTAAAGGCACTTTGAGTTATATTGTAAGCCAAATAAATGAGTTTTAGTCTTGACGTCCGTAAATTAGACCTTGGTATGTAGGAAGAGAAACGTCCCCGGGCCGCTGATGGGCCGGTACCCTGCGGTTTATAAATCAAAGGTACAATTTGAGAATAAAACGCTTTTTATGAAACAGAATGTCAAGAGCTCCTTGTTAAATCTGCTGTAGCAATTAAGTTCTCAGGTGAGAAAAGGCCTCTTTTCCAATGTTTCATTAACTGTCACTCAGCCCTGGGGAGGGGCTCTTCACAGCCAGCACCTCCTCCTGGTTGCTCTTCCCGCAGGGAAGGCGCAGAGGGGCGTGGCTCTGCCCCTCCCCCCAGCCCCACCCGCCCCCCACTTAGCAGCTGTGGGGCGGGGTGTCCTGCAGTTGGCAGAGCAGAGGGGTGAAGCCTGGCAGCGGGAGCTGGCCGGCTGGCCGGTGTTGGGGGAGCATCCCGGGGGCAGCCGTCCCCCACGTCCCAGCCGTGAACACCTGCATCTCGGGGTGGTCCTTGCTTCCAGCCAACCCTCAGATTCACACTGGCCACAGGGCGTGGGGTAAGAATGTGGGAGTCCCTTTTGGTGTCGCTCGCCTTGGCTTTTCCAGCGGGAAGGGCGTGTGGGGAGAGGTGGGGGAGAGAGCAGCGGTGAGGAGTGGACTGCTGCAATTATTCCAAGGAAGGGGCGCTGCTTTCCTCTGCAGCGGGAGCCCCAGCTTCAGAGTCGGCCCACCCTGTATCTAACCGTGGCCTTCGCTGACCACCTAAGGGCGCCTTCCTTAAACCCCAGTTGCTTCCTTCCCCATGGCTGATGCTTCTGTGGGGATGCTCCACCCGTGGGGATACTTCCCCTGTGGGGATGCTCCCACTCTGAGGATGCTCCATCTGTAGGGGAGAGTGTGAAGATGCAGGGTACTTGGAGGTAGGGAAGAGAGCGTGCCAAGTGGGGTGACCTTTCTTGACTTCAGCTCTTTGGCCAGACCAGTCTGCGTGCTCAGGAACTAGCAAATGCAAAGCACTCTCTCCATCCAGCTGCGAGTGTAATTCTTCTCTGTCCAGGCTTAATGTCACCACTGTGATTAGCACCTGTACCAGGAAATCGCCTCCTAGTCCCGCACCCACCTTTCCCATTCATCTCTGTCTCTGCAGGTGGGGCGAATGGCAGCTGGATGTTGGAGAACATTCCTCACGTAATGAGCACAGCCTCGTGGGCCCAGCTGAGCCTCCAGGTCAGCAGAGGTGGGGGTGCAACTTTCTGCACGGATGCAGTTTATTTGGAAAGCTCCTTTGAAGGCTGGGGAAGTGTGGAATGTCTTCTCTTGCTTTCGAGAGGAGACATTCAGAAGCCATGGTTGCTGGTGTTTGGGTCTTATTGTGGCTGGCGCACAAGGCAGGGCTGACCTAGGAGGCCAGGCAGGTGGCCAGGTGCCTGTTGGAGGGGGTCTTCATAAGGTGGCCCCATGAGGAACTATGTGGATGGAATATATACATTTTCTGAGCTTTCAGATTGTCCTGAAATACACTCTGGGCATATTTTTTTAAAACAGGCTTAAGATATTTATTTTGATCGCAGTATTTTCACTCAAAGAGAAATCCATTCCTAGTTTGAATTCTTGTGTATTACACTACTTAAGACTTGAAGAGCTTAATTATAAGTACATTTTTGGTTGCTGTTTCATATTCAAGTGCCCAATTTCTGTTAGGTATTCATTTTTTCAAACAAAGTAAAACAGCAGTTTCACCTGAAATAACATATATTTTATTTTATGTTCATAATACACATTAAATATAGCCCTGGAGTTTGTATGAAGTATGTGGACTCCGGATGGGAAAGTCAGTCTGAATATGAAAGGCAGATCTCACATCCTTAGAAATGTTAAGACTGCCAAGGGAAATGGAAGCTTTCCAAGTAATGGGTTACCCTATTTTTATTCTAAATTGATGTGTTTATCAGCAATAATGTTATAAAGGGAGATTGGATCCTATTCCACCCCCCAAAACACCAGCATTTGAGTTTTTGAATTATTGGTTATTTTATATTTTGACATTGTGTTTTTCCTCAGGTATTATTCTCTCTCTCTCTCTCTCTCT
This sequence comes from Galemys pyrenaicus, assembly GCA_019455555.1. Taxonomy (NCBI): domain Eukaryota; kingdom Metazoa; phylum Chordata; class Mammalia; order Eulipotyphla; family Talpidae; genus Galemys; species Galemys pyrenaicus. The sequence continues at coordinate 3,716,707 of JAGFMF010011663.1, read as the reverse complement.
CTCTCTCACACACACACAGAGAGACACACACACAAAGACACACACACACCATTCTCTCCATTTCAGGGATACAATATACTCAGTCAATATTTGTACACAAGTGTGAAATAATCACCGGGATCATTTACAGAGCTACCAAAGATTTTTTTTTTTGTTTTCTTGTGATAACTTTTAAGTTCTACACTCTTAGTAACTTTCAAACACACGGCACAGTGTTAACTGCTTTCATGACACTGTACATGGCATTCAAGGGCGGATTCACTCCCCGCACGGCCCATCTCCCACCCCTGCCTCTGTATCTCTGAGCAGGCTCTTTCATTTTGTTTCGTGTTTTTAATTCCCATACAAGTGAAATCATGCAGTATTTCTTTTTCTCTGACTTATTTCACCTGGGTAATCCCTCAAGCTCTATCCCTGTTGCTACAAATGGCAAGACCTTATTACTTTTTATGGCTGAATAATATTCTAGTGTGTGTCCACTTACCTTTTGTGAATGAGACAATGAACACAGGGTGCATATACCTTTTCCAACCAATGTTTTGTTTTCTTTGACACACACCCATAAATGGAATTGCGGAATTGTATGGTGGTTGTATTTTTTTTAAAGATTTATTTATTTTTGCATACAAGAGCTGGGGTACAGGCCAGAGTTGTGGGAGGTGAGAGGATTCACCAGAGACAGAGTTGGGAGCAGAACAGGCAGATCGACCAAAATACACTGCTGAGGGGGGAGCAGCGGGCGAGGCAGGAGAGGTCTGCCGCTCCAAGTAGGTCCCCTCCCTGACTGGGGATCGAACTGGTGCTGCTGTGCAGTGGATGCTTCACAGAGCGGTGCTCAACCCGCTGTGCTACCAGGGAGGGCCCATGGTGGTTGTATTTTTAATGGTTTGAGGAAGCTTCGTATTGTTTTCCTTAGTGGTCACACCAATTTATATTCCCACCAACAGTGCACAGGACTCCCTTGGTTCCAAAATAACTCATTACTTTGTCTTTTTACTAATGATCCCTCTGACAGGTGTGAAATGCTAATTCGTAGTGCTTTTGATTTGCGTTTCTCTGATGATATTGCCATTCAGCACCTGTTCGCATACCTGTGGCCTCTTGTATGTCTTCTTGGAGCGTATTTGTTTAAATCCTCTACCCACATTTTATTTTTTGGTTTAGTTCTACTGTGTTGTATGAGTTCTCTATATGTATTTTGGTTATTAACCCCTTATCAGCTATCTGATCTGCAAATACTTCCTCTCATCAGTAGGTTGCTATTTTATGGGGGTGATACTTTGCTGTGCAGTAATGGGTCAGAAAATATTAATAAGAAAATATTTCTGGAAATTATTTCCCTAGAAAAAGTTATTTGAAAAATTATAATGAACTTGGCCAGACAGAGCTGATTTTCTCATGTTTTTATTGATGAAGATCTCCACAAAGGAGTGTGTGTGTGTGTACTTTTGTAAGTGTATTAGTAGACGTAGACAGATGACTTCTTGACCATTTTTGGACTGACTTTATTATAATATCAGAACTTACATGATATGACAGATACCCATTTACCTGGACAATTAATTTGACCCTTCACTCCTGGTTTATCATCATTAATCTTCATTTCATGGAATCAAGCTAGAGAATTAAATGTCAACTCTGTGACATTAATAGCAAAGATTCATCTCAAGACGTTGCTTTGATTCTCTCTTGTAGGAGAATTTCTTTATCTTGCCAACGTGACTTTCTTTTCAGCTGTTGTGATCTGAAAAATAGCCTTTGTTATTTTTTGTAACTGTTCCACTCTCTGTGGCCTTCAATTTTCTTTTTATCATTGCTCAGATAGTTAGCTCTGCTCTCATAAAAGCATAGAAGTATATATTTTTTGTAAGTCTCAGTGTACTTGCCAAAATACAATGCGGTTGTTAGCTAATCATGATTGTGTGTACAGCAGACAAAAGCTCTTTAAAATGAGCGTAGGTTTGTTCTCTAGTAACAGTAACTCAGAGATGAAGTTTATCCATCATCCCATGGCAGTGAGGAGGCTAAAGCTTAGCTTACGTCTCTGATAAGAGATGTGGAGAAGGGAAATGAACATTGGTGAGAACCACTTAACTGGGTGGGAATGAATATGAAGTTTAGTAGAACCGGAGGTTTATCATACCTGTGCCATGGGGAGTTCAACTCCCCTCTCCCACTCCTGCCCAGCATGGCTCACTGGGCCAGTGGACCAAGTGGGTGGAAAAATCTGCTCGTGTGTCAGGTGGGCATTTGCTGTATTTTGTGACCACACATAGTCTTCTGAGACACCTTTGGAGAAGTTCCTCGATGTGAATATGTGCTGCCCAAGGTATTAAGCAAATACGCCCTTTCCCAGATACCTTTACTTCTGGGGACAGTCATGTGACTTAGCTTAGCCAATAAGATGCAACCAATATTGCTGGGTACAGTCATGTGACTTAGTTCAGCCAATCAGGTGCAAGCATGAGGGATTTTGCTGTGAAGTAGCAGGACCATTGGCCACCTTTTCTGGAGTGTATCTTTTCATAAAATGGTGCAATGATGGATCTTCTTGCCCGTGTCTGTTGGATATGAAGTTTGGTGCAGGGAACAATCCTGTCCGCTGTCTTCATACTAGTATCCACAGCATCTGGTCCAAAGAAGGGGTCCCATGCTGCTTGTTGAGTGGATGCTTGATGTTTTTCTCCTATTCTAGAAGTGTCTAACTGTAATACTTAGAAGAGGTGCAGTCATACTATGGCAATGATAATTAATGCTTCTGGCCGTCGAATAACTCAGACTTGACATTTTACCAACAAGTTCGAATCGGGGAGGTTACATTATTCTGGAAAAGCACCAGTGAAATGAACTCGGTGTGACTTTGACTGGCCAGATGGGATTCTGCTTTCAGAAAACCTTTGGTAAATAGCAAGTGAGTGGAGTATTGCAAACTCTAATTGTTTGCTTTGCTAGCAAACCCTTCCTGGTTCCTGGTCCCTGGTTGCCAGCTGGTGCGTGCCCAGAATGTGGGTCTAGAGAGCTCCTGGGGAGCTCGGGGCTCAAACCCCTCCTGTGGGTCTACCTCAGAGCCACAGGGACAGGAGAGAGGTTGCGCTTGGCTGTCACAAGTGCTCCTGCTTCCTAATCAGAATTTGCGTTGTTTTCTCATTATGGTATTAAAATGTGAATTTTGCCTCCGTGTGCTGTAGAAATAACGAAGTCGCGTAACTGTTGGTTTTATCAGGAGCACTTTCCGCTGAGAATCTCTGAGGATCTCATGAGCAGATAATGTTCTTTCCAAATGAGCTATTTTGTAATCACACTCCACATGTTTGTTTAAAATGATTATTATTGTTTCACCTTAATATAAAAAGATTTATTTGCCAATACAAAGCCGAGTTTACCCAGCAATGCTTGTGTTAACTGTCTCTCGGCTCATCGAGGTCTGGGGAAATCTGGAGATTGTGAAAGGCAAACATTACTTCCTGATTCTGTACATCTTAAGAAAATGAGGAGCAACAGTTTTATATTCAAAGATGAGTTTTGCTGTTTGACCTCATGTTCACAATAGGGCATAGAGGCAAAGGGAGGGAGCGAGGCAGTGGCGGGAGGTGCTCATCTGGGAGGAGAGGTGGGGGAGGGTAAAGTGAGACTGAGGGATTATCTCCCTGCCTCACACCCTAGGCAGGGGCGGTGTCTAGGGTTAAGAGTGGCTTCTTGAATCTGTGAAGCTGTCTTTATCCAGAGGTGGCTGGTGAAGTGTGGAGCCAGATCAGGAGTTGGAGATCCCAAATTTTGTGTGTTGTAGACAACTTTTGACCCTTACAGGTTTTAAACCTATGGGTTTCAAACTGAGATCCTTTCCCCGGTAGTCTCCCCTGTTTGGTGACTCCCAGTTTCTACCCAAAACATGGGGGGAATACCGTGACGTGGTGCTTTCTGACTTGGGACGCTCTTCTCTGTGTCTTCAGAGGCGAAGGCTGAGCAGACCTTGTCGAGCACCGTTTAGGGCTGAGTGGGTGCGTGTAAGGACCTGTCAGGGATTAACCTTAAGCCTCTGCCACAAAGATATCGGTGTTCCAGGGACGGGAGAGGGGCCTGTGCCCAGCACACACTGGTGACAAAAGCCTCCCTCTCACTGCAAATGCTGCAGGTTACCCAGCAAGGGACCCGAGATTGCACAGCCTCTCCTGACTGAGGACGACCTCATTTTCCAAGCCGGTGGACTCAGCGTGGTAGCCAGTTGACCGAGATCGGGAGAGGCTCAGCGGGACACATGCCCTCCTTGACCTTGATGTAAATGGACTCGGCCATGGAACCATGCAGGTGGCTCTCACCCTGTCTGGCTGCTGCTTGCGCCACGAACATTCCACCAGATCTCTTTCCATTCTCTTTCTGAATCTTGAGTGACCTTGGAAACTGCCTAATCTGTCTTGGCAGATTGAAGATAGAGAAAACAAGCCGGAGAGACAGACCTGCTGGTTCCTGCTATTGATCAGTGGCTGGAATGAAAGCTCATTATGAGCTGGAGAGATGCATCAGACACGGGTGTCAAGGGTGGAAAAACTCAGAACAGTCCCTGGCAGCAAGCAGAAGCGGCAAAACAACACACACACACACACACAGAGGAGACCTGTGCTCCTCCCTTTGGTTATTTATTGCAGGTACTCAGCTGTTTCAATCATACCACTTTGGAAGTAGCACCAAGAGCAATCGTCTGTCATCCAGTCATGGACTTACAGACAGGTAAACTGAGGCCAAGCGGGATGAGATCCCAAGGTCCCACAGGCTGCTCAAGCCACATCTGTCTCAACTGGAATCCAAGTTGTTTTGGGTCATTTCTCAGCTGCCCTGCCTGAGATGGTCTTGGAGTCCTGGCACTGGACTGTAAGCTGCAGGAGGCCAGTGGAGCTCGAGAAAGAGCCCAGCGCAGAGGACAGGCACTCTCGGGCTCACCTCCTAGTGCTGACGCTTGCCAGCACGTGGGCTTCGGCCAGCGCCCATCCCCCTAGCTCCTTCAGGTGAGCGGCCTGTGCCGGCCCTCCTAGCTCGCCTGGGAGGCGGTGAGATTAAGTCGCACATGGACACCCTTGTGCAATGCAGGCTCTCCGGGAAGGGTTCGCCGCGACCAGAGATGGAAAATCAGAGATGGAAAATCCCAGCAAAGCTCCGGGGGCCAGCCCCAGAGCTGTGAACGTGAGGAGCAGAAGTGGCGAATTGGTCCGCATCCGCCAGAGCAGTCCGCCAGGATGGAGAGAGACGGACAGACAGAAATTTACTTTAGGGAATTGGCTGACGTGATTATGGGGGCCAGCAAGTCGCGAGTCAGCAGACCAGCCCTGCAGATGGGCGGATGACCAAGGAAGAGCTGTTGTCACAGTTTGAGTCCAGAAAACAGAAGGCAGAATTCTGGAAGGCAGAATTCCCCAGGGGAATTGCCAGCTTTTCTCTTCAGGCCATCAACTGACTGGACGAGGCCACCCCCTACTGGCGGGTGATCTGCTTCGCTCAGCATCTACTGACTAAACTGTCCAGCACACCTGAAAACTTCCCTCGCAACATCTAGATGTGTGTGGGGCAAAGTGAGCACCAGAGACTAGCGAAGTCGACACCAAATTAACCATCACGGAGGAGAGCCGGGTTTCTGTTGGGTGTCCAGCATCAAGATACCAGGGACAGAGGGCAGTGGGGTAAAGTGGTCGTGGACCGTCCGCCCAGACCTGGGCGGAGCCTCGCCGTGGGCGGAGCCTCACCGTGGGCGGAGCCTCACCGTGGGCGGGACCTCACCGTGGGCGGAGCCTCACCGCGGGCGGAGCTACCGAATGTGTTCAGAGAGATGCGGACCTGTCCAGCGCCAACTCCAGCTCCCCGCAGTGCTGGGGCGAGTGCGGGTGCAAGGGTGCAGGGACAGGCTGTGGCCCGCTGGCGCTCTCCAGGTTGACCCAGAGTCACAGTGAGATCTTCCAGGGTCAGGTCAGACTCTGATGTGGGAAGAGTCTAAACTTCCGACAGGCAGATCCTTGAGCCTGGAGGCGGGAGGGAGGATGCTGAATCCGGACCGCGCTGCTCAGTTCTAGGAGTCCTCGCTGTGCCAGAAGCAACGGCCCAGATGGCGTTTTATGTCGCGTTGCAGGGGCCCTTCCACCCTTCTGTACAAGGAGAACGGGCAGCGGGAGGTCTCGTTTTCCTTATGATCCTCTGCGCTTTCTTAGGAGCCTGCTCTGCTTCTCCCTGCCTCCTCCCGGCGCAGACACAGAGCACTAGCTCCTACCAGACCCCATCATCTCTACATGGGGGTGTCTGCTTGGAATCATGGCACCCCTGAGTCTATGGGTCGATGCCCTAAGCCGCAGCACCTGGGTATTTGTGTCGGTGTTTGTTGCGTGATCTACACCGCTGCTCCTCTCCTGGCTTCATCCTAACTAGGCTTTCAAACTGCCAGATGGGGAGGGTGTGGCGAGCAATTCTGAGGGTGATCTGGAGGGATGAAAGCCCAGGCGCACACAGCTCTCCCCTCCGGGCCCTGGTCTCAGCAGCAGCTTGGTCTGGCCAGGGCTGCCTCAAGCGAAGTGCTCTTACTGCTGTCTTTGTTTTCCTCAAGAAGGATTTTTTGGTACCTAAAACTGAGTGGGTTTCTCTGAGGTTGTCACGAGAGTGAGGAGGGGCCCCCGCTAATTGTTCTGGGGTGAGAGCCTTCTCTGGGGTTTCCATCTGCTCGTCTCTGAGACCTGAGACCACAGTGATGGCGTGTTTGACTCCTCGGGGTGGGGGGGGAGAAGGTGACCCCCTGCATGCGGAGAGGGTGACCCCCGCATGCCGTTCCCCCCGCCCCCCAGCTGGAGGTGCCGAGGGAAAGTCACTGCTTTTATCTCTCCTGGTCTCATATTTTTCTGATCAAGAGATGACCCCACTTCATCTAATATCTCTCCTGACTCCAAGTTCTTTGAAAGCTAGAAGCAATTAAAAAGCTACTTGCCTCCTCCATTAATTAAAAAGCTATTTCTGCCTCGTGTATTAGTATGACCGGTAGGCTACATTAGAGGGCTGGAAATTCAGGTTGAAGAGGCTGTGCCTTTTGACCTGTTCAAAGTAGATGCACTGTACTTAGAGAGAGCTTTTCTAAGAAAGTCTGTTTTCTTTTTCCTTTTTTTGATATTTATTTATTTTTCTTCTTTTCTTTATTTATGTATATTTGACATCAATCTATGGTCCCCATGGATTCCCACCACCATTTCACCAGTGCACCATCACCTCAGTCTCCTGTGCTCTTTCTCAACCCATTCCCTCCCCCTCCCCACAAAGTGTTTCTGATTTGTCCTTGTATTTTGTTTTTATTGTGTTGTGTTTTTGTTTTTTGTTATTATTCTTTTCCTTGGTCCCTTCCTTGGTTCCCTTATATTGCTCTCATGAGTGAAACCATCCAATATTTTTCTTTTGCCTTCTGACTTATTTTGCTGAGCATCATCCCTTCTAGCTCCATCCATGTTTCTACGAATGACTCTAGTTTATCCTTTTTGATTGCTGAATAGTATTCTATCATGTATATGGACCGTATCTTCCTGATCCAATCATCTGTTTTTGGGCATTTAGGTTTTTCTAGGTCTTACCTCTTGTAAATAGTGCTGCAATAAACATAGGGGTGCAGGTATTCTTTTGGGTCAATGTCTTTGTGTCTTTTGGGTGTATTCCCCGACCTGAGTCCTCCAGAGGATTTCTGATCTATCCTTTGGGAGATTCTGCTACTGACTTTCATACTGTCTGTGATGGAAATGATGGAGGATGGCCTCCTCAGCCACTGAGAAAAGAACTGGGAATTGGGACTCTCTCCAAACTTTGTCCTCACCCTTGGTGGGGGGGCTCTGAGATGGACAGAGACATATCGCTAAATATCTTCCGGAAAGTTCCTGTCCTTACTCCTGCAGGAATAGACACATCGAGGGAAGTGGAGCCCAAACTGCTCATAACCTCCTACGAGCCCAGCTCGCACTGGCCGCACTGCGGGGAGGGAGGCTGCATTACTTTAATTCATAAGACAGTGATGACTGGGGGTCTCCGTCCTCGCAGCGAGGGAAACACTGAAAAATCACAAAATCAGACAAATAAGAAGCCCGAGTGGCCTCCAGCAGCGCCCTCCAGCCTGCCCCTTGGGGAGCTCGTTCTTGGGGGGGTCGCGACCACACAGATGTCAGCTGGGGACAGATGTGTGGGACTCACTCTTTATTTTTGTTCTTATACACTTTAAGCAGCGATTCCTTCAGGGTTTTGGATTAAGGAAGACAGCGGTTTTCTGCTCCCAGGCGGGCTGGTGGCCCAGGGTCTGGAGTCCCTGAGAGATGCACCACACCTGAGAGATGCGGGGCAGAGGGGCGGAGGGGCGTGAGGCCGTCTGCAGGGAGGGCTTGGAAGGGCATGCGAGAGCTGGGGTGCTCAAGCACCTGCAGGGGAATGGCCTTGTGAGTTAGTGGGGAGCAGCTGCTGGGGGCTTGGAGAGGGGAGTGCTCTGTCCGCTGGCTGAGGGGGTGCCTTGGACAGCAGCGTGGAGGCAGTGCTCACAGACTGGAGGCAGGAGGATGTGGGGGCTGTGGCAGCCGGTGGCTTAACATCAGACTGAGCGGCCCCAAGAGGTAGTGCAGGTCGCCTATGACTGCGGGCAGGTGTGTGGGTGAGTGTGAGAGTGAGTGTGAATGAGTGTGAGTGTGTGTCAGGGAGGGTGTGAGGGAGACTGTGTGGGGGTGAGAGTGTAACACAGTGAGTGTGTGAGTGGGTGTGTGGGTGTGAGGAAGCATGTGAGGGTGTGTGAGAAGGTGCTCGAGGAGCTGTGAGCACGTGTGAGTATGGAGGTATGAGCAGGTGTGTGAGTATGGAGGTGTGAATGTGAGTGTGTGTCAGGGAGGGTGTGAGGGAGACTGTGTGGGGGTGAGAGTGTAACACAGTGAGTGTGTGTGTGGGTGTGAGGAAGCATGTGAGGGTGTGTGAGAAGGTGCTCGAGGAGCTGTGAGCACGTGTGAGTATGGAGGTGTGCGCAGGTGTGTGAGTGTGCACGAGAGTTGGGTGTGTGTAGGTGCATATGTGTGCAGGTGTACATGGGGGAGGGCGAGTAGGGGGAGGGGGCAAGGAGCAGGCTGTTTCGAGAGTCTGAGCTGTGAGAGACACGTGGCTAGATTGTGTGTGGACCAGCTCGATGTGCTCCAGCGGGACTCCTCGGCATTTGCTCATTCACGTTTTTGGTTTTTTGTTTTTAAGATTTATTTATGCGCACAAGAGCTGGGGCACAGGCCAGAGGTGCAGGGGGTGAGAGGACTCCCCAGAGACAGAGCAGGGAGCAGAACAGGCAGATCTACTGAAACCCACTGCTGAGGGGAGCAGCGGGGAGGCAGGAGAGGTCTGCTGTGCCCTGTGGGCCCCTCCTTGTCTCCCTGGGTAGGGATGGAACTCAGGCTGTAGCAGCGACAGAGCTTAGACCTAGCCCCTAGGCCTCCAGGGGGTATTCTGCATTCACGTTTTTTTTTATTAATTATATTTGACATCATTTATAGTCCCCAGGGAGTACCCACCACCATTTCACCCGTGCACCATCACCTCAGTCCCTTGTGCGCCCTCTGGCCTCTTCCCCGTCTTTGCCCTCCCCCTTCCACTCCCCCCCATGGTCCCTTTGGTTTATCCCAGCTTTTTGGTCTTATTGAGTTTTTTTGTTTACTTTTGGTTATAATTGCCCAATTCCTTGAGCTTATTCTTTATTGTTGTTCTTTCATATTCCTCCTAATAGTGAAGCCATCCGATATTTTTCTCTTGCCTTCTSACTTGTTTCACTGAGTATAATTCCTTCTAGTTCCATCAATGTTTCTATAAATGCCCCTAATTTCTCATTTCTGATTGCTGAATAATATTCCATCGTGTATATGTACCACATCTTCTTGATCCAGTCCTCTACTGTTGGGCTTTTGGGTTGTTTCCAGGTCTTAGCAATTACAAATAGTGCTGCGATAAACATAGGGGTACAGGTGCTCTTTCGGATCAGTGTTTTTGTGTCCTTTGGGTAGATTCCTAGGAGTGGGATTGCCGGATCATATGGTAGTTCCATTTCTAGTAGACTGAGGAACCTCCCTATGGCCTTCCATGCTGGCGAGGATGTGATACACTGGTACACTGTTGGTGGGAATGCAAGTGAATCCAAGCATTCACGTTTTTTTAAGGAGATGAGTTGAATCAAGTGTAAAGGTCCCATGACTTCCTGCTTCATCACCGGGTCCTCTTCTACTTCTCATCCTTTCTCTAATTTTTGCCTCTGGGTGTTAAGTCCCCCGGGGTGGTTGTTTTTAGGCAAAGTTTTTGGGGGGCGCTTGCTCTGCGCGGGGGCCCCGATATGGAGGCTATGGGTAACGGTGAGCAAAACCAAGACAAGGTCTTGGCCTCCTGGGGCCGTCTCTTTTGCCCTGTTTGACTCCTAGAATTTTGATTTGTTTTGGCATCAAGTTCACACTGGAGCGTCCTTGGTCTTTGCTTTATTTGTGTTAGAAGCAACGAAGACTCACGTGCTGCTGAGATCGAGTCCAGGGCTGAGCCCCTCTGTTTGGGTCCCCCAAGAGCCTCATCGGTGGTGTCGGCACTCAGCACCCGACGTCATGTTCCCAGTAACCAGGTGGCGGCCGGCGGCCCGGGCAGAGCATGGACCCCTCTGTGTCCGTTACTTCTGCAAGGGGCTGGAGGCCGTCCTGATGTGGCGGCGAAGAGCTTCTTCTCTCATCCCTCTGCCCAGCAAAGCAACTCTGCTTTATTTTAGTTTAAGAAGGGCTGCCTTCCCCGAGACCCTGGAAGGAGCCTGATGGGGTCCTGGAGGCTGGGCTGCTGACGCTGGCAGAGGGGAAGGGTGGGGGGGGCACGCGGTGGGGGCGCAGCTCTTTGTAACCTGCAGAACCGGCCACAGACGCTTTGTAAATAAATGAGGGAAGCGAAGTGTGATGGACTAAGGTGCTGCTGATGTCCTTGGCGCCTGATGAATTTGCAAAACGTTTTTCTATTTCCCTTAATGTTTCTCTGCGAGTTCCATCTCATTTCTTGCTTTAATGAGGACATTCTTTATGCCTAAACAAAACCCCTACTGTTAGAACTCAAGCCGGTTAACCTCCACACGCTGCTCCCGGAGGGGCTGAGGGCAGAGCTTCCCCATGGCCCGGGGGTGGCCCTCCCCTGGGGGCACCCCTCACCCAGCTCTCAGCCCCTGATTCGCCCTGTGCAGGGGAGCACGGCGCCCCTCCTCTCCACGTCCACGTGATGTGTGCTGACCAGGCGCTGGGGCCATGTTGGCCCGTCGTGACTGCCCTGTGCCCGCCCCGTCCTAGCAGTGGGCTTTGTCAATGACATCGCGTCCAGCCACTGGGTTAGCCACAGGTGGACAGCTGTTTGGCCATGTGGTAGTGGAGCCACCGGAGGAATGTACTAAATGCCACGGGGAGGGAAGACAGCCCCGTGGGAGGGAAGCGTGGAGGCGCCTAGCGAGGCGGTAGTGGTTGAGCCAGGACTTGGAGGACGACTGGGCTCGCCAGGGAGGCAGGAGGAGGGTTGTTCCAGGTCAGACGTGCCTGACACACGAGGGCTTTCATTAGTTCGGGGTGCCTGCACCGTCTCCACAGGGGCAGGGCCAAGAGAGCGCTTGCAACGTGAACTTGGGTGTCGTGCTGCGGGGCGCCAGTGCACTTGGCATTGCACTGGAGTGTGAGGGATTGTAGACAGGAATGGAGCTGGTTCTGGTGCAGGCCTAGCTCTGTGGGAATGGGGCGCTGGGAATGAACCGGAGCAGCAGAACCGTCATGGCGTCAAGGCGGCAGTGCCCCTGCTCCCGACCTGCGCTGCTCCCGACTGCCCTTTGTGCTGGGCCCCTGCCCCGCTTCTCCAGCTCCAGTCAAGTGTCCAACGAACACCTCAAATTCCGCGCGTCCAAGCCAGAACTCCCGTTGTCCCTTCCCCAAACCTGCACCGGCTCATCCTTTCCAGCCCAGCTATGGCACCTGTCCTTTCCTTGCTCACGGCCAAACGCTGGAGCTTTTCTTCACGTCCCTCATCTGACCAGCCGCAAAGTCCTGCTCACTTGACCTCTCACCTCCGCCCCGCCAGCCTGCTCTGAGCCCCTCACACTGCGCTTGGTGATGGGATAATGCGCGTCTGCCTGTCTTTGTGCCTTCAGTCTCTCTGACGCCGTCTCCCCAGGGGCTCTGCCTCGCCGCCACGTCTGACATCACAGCTGCCCTCCCTCGTCTGGCCGTCTGTTCACGCACTTACCCTCCCCTCACTGTGTTACCTCGGCACCGTCACAGGCGTGCAGCGTGCAGCGTGCCTTCCCTGTGTCATTTACTGTCTCTCCTCACGCAGATGTAGCTCTTCAAGGTCGGGTTCTTTGTTTGCTCACAGCCGTAGTCCATAGTCCGTACGCTGGCACAGCGCAGGCTCAAGAACCACTGGAGGAATGACTTACTGGGACGTTTTCTGGAAAGAATGGCAGAGGTGGGTTAGCAGAGCAAAAGTTGCAGCTCTCGGCTTCCCCTTGGCCTTGAAGGTGGAGAGAGGACAGAGTGAGGGGAGGTTCTGGGTTCTTTTTCCTATGATTTCACCTGGTAAAGGGAAGGCCGAGGGAAAATGCATCTGGGGGAAGCTGACGAGTTCTACTTGGACCATGTTGACTCTGAGTGCTTTGACGTATCCAAGGTTACTTGCTTGGCATATGTGGGTTTTTTAAAAATATTTACTTATTGATTCATACAAGAGCTGGGGTAAAGGCCAGAGGTGTATGGGGTGAGAGGATTCACCACAGACAGAGTGGGGAGCAGAATAGGAAGATTAACTGAAGTACACTGCTGAGGGGAGCAGCGGGAAGGCAGAAGAGGTCTGCTGAGCCCTGTGGGTCCCTCCCTGGCCAGCAGCAGGGATCGAATTCATGCTGCAGTGGCTGCGGTCTGCTTCATAGTGCGCTGCTTAACCCACTGCGCCAACAGGGACGCCCCGGCATATGTGTTTTGATTAAGAGGGAGACCAGGTTGTAACAAAAGTTTGGGGTGGTGCCAGCTATGGCATGGGTGAGTGTGAGGTCCTGGGAGCAGGGAGAGGGAGCTCAGGGACTGGGAGAAGGCGGTGGAGAGATGCCAGACACTTGCACCTGTCTTTATGGGACACGCCGAGGCGACTGGCAGATACTAGTCAGGAATCTTGGGTGTCGAGTTGGGTCTTCTGGCCCTCTCGGACAACTCTTTGTAAGCTGGAGAAAGGGGCAAACCATGTGTGGAGAAGCAAACTGTGAGGGGACCAGAGCATCTTTGCCACGTGGTCTCAGTGTGAAGTTCAGGTTGCTTCCGGGACTCCTGCAGCTGTGTCCAGCTCCCCAAACCCTCCTTGAGACTCCGGGGTGACTCCCCGATCAAGATGGCCGACTGCAGTGCCTTCGCCCAGAACATTAAACGTGCTAGCAGTCATTTTCTCACTGGGTTGTCATAAGGCCGGCGCTGCCTGTGTCAAATGCTTTTCACATTCCATGAGCCGTTTGAGACAATTTGCTACAGGCCTTCCGACTCCAATTTCTCAGAACAGTCAGAGATCGCTTAAATGAATTTGGCATGTTTACAAGAGTCGATGATGCTTGTTCACCAAATGACTCTTTAAGGAAATTCAAACAAAAAGTTATTTCCTTCTTCTCTTTTTTTCTTGTGAACTTCCCTGGGAAAAGACATCAGATGTGTCTGTAAAGTTCTTTATTGGCTTCAAAAGCAGTGCTGATTGGGGGTGGGGGCTGGGCTTGCGTGTCATCGTTAGGCTTTGTGCAATGCAAGGACCAGATCAATTTGCATCTGATTGCTACCACAGCTGCTGGGCAGCGGGCTGTGTCCATGCACGTGGGTGAGGACCTCTGGGATGGTGGCTTCCCAAAAAAGGGAAGTGATTGGTTTCTTCACTTCACATGGAAGTGCAAAGAATATCCGGGATGTGTTGCTCTTCTTCAATCACGGCTGAGCGCTCTCACCTTCAAGACAGGTCTTCTGGGGCCTCCCTGGTGGCGCAGCGGGTTGAGCACCGCACTGTAAAGCATCTGCAGCACAGCAGTGCAAGTTCGATCCCCGGCCAGGGAGGGACCCACAGGGCGCAGCAGACCTCTCCTGCCTCCCGGCTGCTCCCCTCAGCAGTGTGTTTCAGTCGATCTGCCTGCTCTGCTCCCCGCTCTGTCTCTGGTGAATCCTCTCACCTCCCGCACCTCTGGCCTAACCACAGCTCTTGTGTGCATAAATAAATAAATCTTTTTTTTTTTAGATTTAAATTTAAAAAACAAAAAAGACAGGTCTTCCACGCCCTGGTGGGCTAAACAAACTCTGTGCATGGCCTCCCCTTCTCCTGTATCTGAGGGCCTTCACTCGGACGCTGTCTTCCCAGCATAAGCCCCGCTGCTGCCAGGGAGAGACCGTGGGGGTCCATTTGGGGTCTGGATTGTGAAGACAGCCATGGCACAGCAGTGAGAGAGATACTGGTCAAATCTAGAGGTGCTCAGGGACCCCAGATAGTAAACTGGAAAGAGCCATGTTGCTTGTTGGATTCTAAGGGTGCAGGCCAACTGCACGTGCAGGAAGGTGATCGGACTAGAGAGCTCAAGGACACAGTGACGCAGAGAGGACAAGCAGGAGAGGGGACTTGAAGCCACAGACTCCCGCTCTGGCTCCAGAGGCATCCAGCCCCTCGTGGACAGATGCCCGGCCAGACAGGCCAGCCCCAGAGTGGGCAGCTGGGCCTGAGAGCAAGACGCCTGGTCTGAGGCACCTCCCAGCAGGGAGGCAGGCAGGCCCAGCGCCCATTGCCCAGCGGGCTTGGAGAGAGACACCCAAATTCACCACGTACCATCCAAGATGGACAACTCACCCTGAGGTCCAGATGATTCCCACTGCCGCGGCTGAAAAGCCGCCCGCTAGAAGCGCCGAAGCTGCCTGGAGCGCAGGCCAGGCACGGCCTGCCGTGTGTCCGCTGTTCCCACACTGCTGCCACTGCCTCCTCCCCCAGCAGCCCCGCTCAGGAGGCTGAGTCCGGCCCGGCAGCTGTGACCGCAGGGACCTGTGATGTCAGGGCGTGGAAGTGGTTGTGGGGGAGATGGTCCCTGGCTGAGCCTCCCCCGCCCCGTGGCGTCCCGAGCGGTGAAGCCGCGCCTGTTGTCAGCGGTGCTCCGGGAGGGTCCGTGCTCCCACCTGTGTGATGAAAGCCGAGAAGGCCAAGGACTCTGATGCCTAGTCAGGTCAGCGGGGGGCTGGAGCCCTGAGACTCCAGCCTCCCCAAAAGGCAACGAGGGAGGGGATTAAAGCATATTCTGGGGAGATGGGCTTGGGAGATCAAAGGAGTTGGATTTCCTGGCTGGGGGCTGGGCTGGGCACGGGTATGGCTGGGGGCATTGGGAAGATGGGCAGGAAGATGCAGGGCCGGTTCATATCCAGGCTTGCACTTGACCTGAGCGTGGGGGCGGGGTCACTTCTGGTTGCAAGTATCAGAAGCCTTTATGGGGTCTGGGTCAGGAGACCCTGGTGTGGATGGGGCTACATTTCAGGCTTGATCCACGAGCTCAAAGGGTGTCCCGGGGACGCTCTTCTTCTCCACCTGGTGCCTCCGGTCTCTGCTGTGTGGGCTTAGCACCCTGACGGGCTCCTCAAGGGGTAGGGAAGGTGACCAGCTGCAGACCCGCGCTTCTGTGCTTCTAGTTCTTATAGCTGCTGGGTGCAGGAGGCTCTCTGCCCCCAGCATCTGCTGTAACCCCTACGCCTGCTCCATGCACTGTGATGTTTGCAGTCTCCCTGCTGGGGGACAAGGAGTGCCCAGCAGGAGCCAAAAGGAAGTTGAGGGCTGCTGGGAAGCCTGGAGACCGCCTGGACTTCTCTGGATGCTGGTAGTCCTACTGGTGTACCGCTCTTGTTTTCTGCAGCTGCTAAGCTTGCCAGCTCTGCATCCTTTCTCCTGTTCTGAGTCTTTTGTTCTGTGCTGCTCAAAACCTGTATTCTTCTGCTCCTTCCCAGTTGGGTTATAGAAGGCTGCTGTTCAGTGCAGGCTCTGCAGGCGCTGTTCAGTCTTTGAGGGAAACATTAAAAACACAGCACAGTGGAGGCCACTTACAACATCAGTCACCACCCCCAAGGAGACTCTTCCCCATTCCTCACTAGAGGGAATATTTTTCTAACCCTTGCCACCCCGATGTCCCAACTCACCCCAGTATCCTTGGTTGTGTCTTCCCTGTAAGACTTCCTCTCCCTGGAATCCAACATCCCAAAGTTTGCTCAGAAAAGTTTTGCTTTCTCAACCAAAAGTCAGCTTTTATCTAGTGCCTCTGGCAGGCGCTAGAGCAGTTTGTGCCCCGTGACTTGCTAAGGAGAAACCAGAAGCTTCCCTGCAAGGTCCCTTCCTATGAGAGTGCAAAGAATAGATGGGATGTGTTCGTCTTCCTCAGCTGACATGTGTGAGAGCTGTCAGCTTCCAGACGGGTCCTCCATGTCTCTGTGGGCTGGGCGACCAGTGCCGTGGTCTCCTCTTGGAGGGCACTGCTCATTGTCATGGGCGGAGAGGGCCTTATGTACCGTGCGTGTCATTGTCCACATTTGGAAATTACAGCCTTCGTACGTGACCTTTTCTAGAAAGAAATCTTTCTTTTACCAATAAAGTGTATAGGTCTCCTGTGGCCCAAATCAGGGGTCACAGGCATTTCTTTTGCAATGAGAAGAATAGGGGGCAGGCAGTCACTGGTCCGGGAAGGTGAAGGGTTGTGGAAAAGACCTGAATCCACCCCATAGTCCAGAGTGGTATGTAAAGGAGCACATTCTCCATCAGATAAGGCCCACTGTCTGCAGCAAGAAGTGTTTCTGGTAAGCTCTCTAACTTTCAGGAATGCTCATTACCCAGCAGCACTGCACCCAGCTGACCGATGCACGGAGGCTGAGCGTCAAACCTAGTCTCTGCCCCAGCTCTTACTTTTGCCAGACCACGCCTTCGTCCTCCCTCTCAGGGTGCCAGTTCTTATATTTGCCTGAAACTGCCTCTTTCTCTTCCTCTTCTTAGATTTTCAGTTCTTAAAGGATGAAAAATTCACCTCTCCTCTGCTCCCCGGTCCCTCCCATACACCTTTCTACCTTTTTGCTGCTCATGAAAGTTTTTGGATGAGTGGCCTATTTGAGCCTCATGTTGGTGCTAGACACAGCTGGGAGTTATGTCCTAATGATGGGTTGGTAAATAAGTATCACTGGTTGCAGGTGAGACCAGATGAGATTCAGAAAAGGACTGGCACAAACACATCTCCCTAATAATGACAGAACCTAGACCTGGCAGTGGAAGTATCCAGATGAAGCAGTCGTGGGCTTCTACCACTGAGTCTCACCATTATTTCACCTCTGTACATGGAGAAAGGTGTCTTGGGGTTTCCTGAAAGGGATGTGACCGTAGCATGTGACTGCGTACAATGGAAGTAGCTCACAGTTGGAGTTCATGCCCTGCCAAGAAAAAACATTCTGTCTGCTGAGCAAATTGGGGAACGTTCTTACTTGTTCCTGAGCTCCTTTTTTCCCTATTTTCACCCAAAAAGACTCCTGTAAAATGATCCCAAATCATGACCTACTGGTGTGTAATATGCTGATACACCGCGTCGTTTTGTGACTGCCGGTGCTACTTAACCGTTGTCAGAGGCACTACTGAGCTGTAAAGGCTATAAAAATGGAGGGAAGATACATAAGAACATTGTCATGCTTTGCTTAGTCTCAAAGTAACACAAAAAATATTCAGCAGATCAAGGTGAAAACATCCCAGGTCAAAGAGGTGGGACGGAGTGGTTAAAAAAAGCCCGCTCACCCAGCACGTTGTGGTCATGCTTCTTTGTCTTGATCCTGAAATAGCTTTGGCTGCTCTTAGTCAAATGGCTGCAAAAAATAGGGAAGGCTATTTTAGATAAAAAGTCTCAAAATAGGGCTGTGACTATTTCTTGTCATGCGATACCAGGGGGGACAGATGTGGAACTCGCCAGCATGTTCAAACTGTCTCTGCCTTGGCAAAACCAAAGGACCTGGTAGGACCGCAGATAAAGGAGAGGGTGAAATTATTTCAGCATCTGGCTGTGGTCTTGGAGGAGAGGACCTGCGTCTTGGTCTTGCTAAGTGGAGACGCTGGAACAGTTACACGGTGGTCTCTGTAAGATAACAGGGATGAGGTCTAAAAGAATGTCACTGTGACCCTTTATGTGACATAATGTCCTCTCGACTGCTCTTAGAGTCTTCAAGGGTAGCGTTTGTTCAAGGTATGAGCTTCTGAAGCAAAGAGACAGACATTTCAACCAAGCCTCTTAGAGTTGTTAGAACAACTCAGGGCAGGTCAACTGGTCGACCTCCTGTG
>JAGFMF010011663.1:3682741-3698334 GCA_019455555.1 Galemys pyrenaicus | reverse complement strand
CCCCCCCCCCCCCCGCCACAGATGGCTCATCTCCCTGATTCCACTGGAGTCCAGCATCTCACTCTCCAGTTTTACTCTCGGGGACTCTTAGGGATGTTAATCACAGAAATATCCAGCCATTCCAATCTTAGCACAGATGTATGAATTTTTATGGGGAATTAGAGCTGTTAGGGAGGATAAATATTCATCGTTGCTTAACCAGCACATCTAACATCTCTGATGGCGTCATGTCATTCTTTCGTGTGTCAGGCGTGTAGGAGTCTTTGCTAGAAGCTAAGATGTCCAGTTTAAGGAAGCAGACAGATCTGCATTCTGGGAAGCTTCTACCCTACGAGACTGGACAAGACAATAAGTGATTACAATAACTTCAGATCATGGAAAATGTAAAAATGACTTAAAACAGGGTTATGAGGGCCTCCCTGGTGCATGGTGGGTAGAGTGCTGCACTGTGAAGTATCCGCGACGCAGCAGCGTGAGTTTGATCCCCAGCTGGGGAGGGGACCCACGTGGCGCAGCAGACCTTTCCTGCCTCCCCGCTGCTCCCCTCAGCCATGTATTTCAGTCAGTATTTCTGTTCTGTTCCCCACTCTGTCTCTGGTGACTCCTCTCACACATTCCCCCACCTCTGGCCTGTACTCCAGCTCTTGTATGCAAGAATAAATAAATTAAAAAAAAATAAAACAGGGTTATGAGAGCAACTGGCAGGTTGGAGAAAGGGGAGCTTCTCGTGAGTCTTACGGTGTTCCAGCTCCCAGTTTTATTCGTCCCCAAGGACCAGTTCTAGTACTAGTAATAGTCTGGCGAGAGCCGGACCTGTAAAGGCCTTTGTTGGCCGAAGCTGTGACAGACAGTCAGGCCCCTGAGTAATTTAGCAAGATCCCTTCTCCTGAGCCTGGCATTTGAAGCCCGTTTCGGGCCCCAGCTGACATCTGCAACCCTAATCCCCACTGCACCCCACAGTGCCTTGCTCTCTGCCTGTTCCATCCCCGATGCAGCTCCTCTCTCCCGCCGCGCCTAGGGACACAGGACAGTGCTGAGCGTGGTTTGGAAATTTCCACTGGGAGCCATGTTATGCTGCCCCATGTCTCAGATTCCGCCTGCCTCGGCCCCCCGGCTAAGGACACCTGTCAAAGTACAGACTGAGCCTCACCGCCCTGTCCACATCTTCCTCCTCTTGGGACACTTCAGGTTCTGCAGCTGAAACGAATCTCCTCGTTGCAGGTTGAGCCTGTGTCAAAGCACTGAACACAGTTTACCCGGCGATATAATTACTTACGTTGTGGGTCTAATCGCACCGCTAACTTACGAATCCCCGAAGGATGGGTCTGTGCCTTTTAAAAGTTTTTTAGCTTTATATAGTCTCAGTGCTTGGCAACACAAGTCGAATCCATCTCTCCGGCCCACACTTGTTCTGGAGGGAGTGAAGTGCCGCGTGCCCTAGGTACCAGCAAGGGCGGCCGTGTCCGGGTGCGCTCCGTGTCGGGCATGGCGCTCGTGCTGGACACAGCCTGGAGGCTGGCTCCTGTGAGAAGAGTTCTCGAACAGGCCAGTCCTGGTCTCAGGGGCTTCCTGTGGCCTGTGAGGTCTGTTCGTGGGTCCTGTGTGGGGATTCGATGGGGTGGATTCCCTCCCCCAGTGGGAAGACCAGATGTCTTCTGCTTCCTGCTCTGGCACCTCCTGAGCCTGCAGACCATAGCCAGGAGGCCTGTGTGCCGAGGCCTGCTCCCTGGCGAGGAGAGGCAGGAGGAGCACCCAGAGGTGCGGGCCGCGTCCTCCAGGCCTGGGGGTCAGACTCCGCTGCCTGATCTGAGACGCAGAGGGCCCTGGGGACACGGTGCCGGGGAGCCGTGCCTGGCCTAGCCCTCGCACAGACAGCGGGCTCCAGAGCAATGAGGGTTTGTGGGAGCAAGACCCGCACAGAGCAAAGTGCGCTGGACCCGGGCGGAGGAACAGTGCCCGGTGCTGGCTGTGGAGCGCTTCCCCGGGCTGGTCTCCTTCCTGTGCTGTTCCCGCTCAGTCACAACACCAGCCCCAACTAGGCTGCTGGTGGGGGCTTGAGCCGCTGTGTGCTTGTTTAGGTGTGAAGAGGAGATGCCTAGGGGAAGGTTGCGCAGTCTTATGAGTGTGTGTTGAGTGTCCTGACGAGCTTCTCCTTATAAAGCACCTCTTCAGCTAATTAGACTAATCTGAGGTGAAACTGCTCTATTTCCAAGGCCCTCTCCAGGGCCATTGGCTGATATTTGGGAGTGTGAGTTTCCCCAAGTTTTTCAGCGCTGCTGTTCACGGGGGCCCTGGGGGCTCTTGGCAGCGAGGGGTTCGCTTGGAATCGGTGGGGAGAAAGCAGGCCTGCTTCTCCCTGCTCACCGCCTGGACGCGCCTCTCCTCCCCCACAGCCCTGCCAACCTGCAAGGAGGGTCCTGCAAGGAGGGGTCCGCTGCGCCCCTGGGGCGGTGGCTCTGCAGGACCCCGGGGCATGGTTGGTCGCGGCTGCCTCAAGCACTGTGTTCAGAGGCTTCTGAGGTCTGCGTTGGCCTCAGCGAAACAGCGGCAGGTAGTGTTTGTGGCGGCCACCGTGCGACTGGGAGGGAGGTGATGCCCGAGCTCCCGGCCCGCACCCCACCCTCAGTGGGAAGCAGAGCAGGGTGGGTGCCAAGTCCAGGGACTTCTGGGGCTGGCGCTCCGGATGGGTCCAGGGACCACTGGTGCTCAGATTAAGGGAGCTGGTGGTGCAAGGACCGCCCTGAGGGCCTCCCTGGTGGCGCAGCGGGTTGAGCAACACACTATGAAGCAGACCGCAGCCACTGCAGCACGAGTTTGATCCCTGCCACCAGCTGGGGAGGGGACCCACAGGGCGCAGCAGACCTGCCTCCCTGCTGCTCCCCTCAGCAGTGTGTCTCGGCCAGTCTGCCTGTTCTGCTCCTGGCTCTGTCTCTGGTGGATCCTCTCACCGCCTGTACCTCTGGCCTGTGCCCCAGTGCTTGTGTGCAGAAATAAATAAAGCTTTTTTTTTAAAAAAAAAAGAGTAAAGAGCCGCTCTGATAACATTCCTTTCCTGCACGCTGGCCACGGGAGATCTGGGACTTTGGTGGAATAAACAGGAGTACGAAGACCGCTCCGAGCTGCAGAGGCAGCTTCAATTAAGGGGACAAGGGAGGGAGGGGTGTGAGGTGGAGGAGCCAGACAGGAGAGCGAGGATACAGCAGTTTCTGGACGTTCCCTCGTCAGGACACTGTGCGCCCGACATCTTTGTGTGACTGAGGACGTGAGGTCCTGCGCCCACAGAGGCGCGAGGGGAGCGCGTGTGGCCTGGGCCTCTGTCCCCTCGCCTCCACTGCAGGCACCCCACAATGCCCCCGCTTGGCGCCCTTTTGCAGCGCCATCACCCACCTTCTCACATGGATCCTGCTGATATGTTCAGTTAACGAGTCGCCCATTACTCAACATGGTGGGGCTTTTGCTGAATAAAAAATGACTGGTACAAAACGCACTGGCTTCAGCTATCACTCTGTTGGGCAGAAACAGCAAGGATGCAGGCAAGAACTTCCCATGAGGACACAGGCTGCCTGCATTTGATGAGATCTTATTGTTGAACCTGAGGTAGATCCTGCACTAGTAGCCGGCAGCAATTCCCTGCCTTTGTGTTTCAAGTTTCAGTAAAAAAACAACTCAAATGTCAAAATGCATGTCACTCTCTAAATGAAATTTTACGCCGGAGATTGGGAGAAATGTTGTTGTCGAGTCACTGATGCCATCCCTGGCGGGGCTGCTGCCGCTGGGGCGGGACGGCTGGTGAAGACTGAGGGCACTTTGCTGGGCAAGAGACTGGAGATTGGTGTCGGCCAGGGTTGCATTTTCCTCCTTTGCTTTGGTACCACCTGCAACAAAATCATGTTCTGGAAGTCATCTTCCTCCTTAGCGTTGACCGGGAATATGGACTAGTGTCCTGTGAGTGGGCAACCTTGTGAGTCCGTTGAGCTTTGTAGAGATGATTTACTTTTTTGGGTGGCACTCCATGATAGTTTAAGTTCTGGGCACAAAACAGTTGCTCAATACATAAATCTCTTGTGGTGGATTGCGAATGTGTGGTAGTAACACATAACCAACGTGTTTTCATGATGGTTCTACAGCAATGCTGATTCTTTATTGCTGGGTTGGTAGATAGCCTGGCTTAGAGGAAAGAGACCAGACTTCAAAAGTCGGTTCAAATCGATCCTCTTTTCGCTTCTTATTGTTGGAGTAACCTTAAGAAAATGAAAGTTTTATGAGTCGGTTTTCTCTCCTGTAAGTCAGGGATAAGAACATGTACTTCACAGGGAGGAGGATCTGAGTTGATGTACATGAGTACATTAACTGGCTAAAATATGGCACAACAGCACTAGTTATTTTTCTCGAACTGTTGGGTACATTCAGGGAATAAACTCTTGTAAGTCAGTAACTATTAAGGTAGATCACTTTTGTATAAGGTAGTATAAAGAGAATACAGCTAAGGAAAAGGGGTAAAACCAACCCTGAGAGCCAGAGTTTGCTGCTCATCAGATACCTGTGGGTCTTCCTGCAGGGTCAGTGTACTGGCAGGAAGGAGGCACTGAGCAAGTTCTGGATGATTCTAGCAGACGGGGTAAAGGAAGAGTCCTGGAGCCCTCGGTGGCTTTTTAGTTCTATTTACAGAGGCATCCAGGTACGTGGCAGGCAGGGGTGCTGGGGTGCTGTGAGACCTGTCAGCCTCCTGGGGGCCTCCCAGCCCCAGCGCATCTCACCCTCTCTGCTTCTACTGTTGGCGTCCTGTTCCACTGCTGCTGCTGCTCTTGCTCTCCTGCTGCTGGTGTCCTCATGACGCCGCCCTTATATGTCCGTGTCCAAACCCAGGTGCACCCACCTGCGCATGCCCACCTAGGCACGTGTGCAGAACCGCAGGTGTCCATCATTACACCAGTGGTGGGACGGCGGAAAAGCCTGAGACTTTTCGCAGACCCCACAGTCAGATTCTGTTTTCCTGTGCTATTTTAATTGAGATGTGGTCATGTGACTTACAGTGGCCAATGAAGTGCGTGGCGATTCATGGCGGGAAGGATGAAGAACCAGTGTGTCGTTGGCCATGTTCTCTGTGTAGAGACTGTGTTAGCACATAGTGAGAGTGACATCGGTGAACAGAGCCCATCTGTTGACGAAAAATGCACATCTATCATGCATGAGGAATAGAGTGCTGGTGGAGAGCAGCTAAGGTTTGAGGGCTGTTTGTTACCATAGCATAACCTGACTTGCCCTGACTGATGGCCTGATCAACCATTTGGCCAGGTTCAGTTGATCCTGGCTCCGGTTCTAAGAAATGTACAGTGTTAAGACTGTAACTCCACCTCAGAAATGATGTCACGTCTGGGGAACAGTTCTCTTTTACTGTGGCCTGACTATAGTTACTGTGGAGCCCTTTGTTTCCACCAGTGGCTGTATCAAGGGTGTGGTTTGGAAAGATTTGGCTCCTCATCTCTGTCAGCCTCCTTTGTAGCTAATGAGGTATCTGGTTCAGCATGGTAGCCACTAATCTCATCTGGCAATTACACTTAAAGGAAACTAAACGTCTATTCTTTTGTCACACAAAGAAAAGCCACAGGTGGGTAGATATAGAGAACGTTTTCATCATTGCAGAAAAGTTCTGTGGACATCCATGAAAGTTCTATTGGCTATCCCTGACATTGAAATAATTAATATCAGGGAGTTCTTGAGATTTCATCTGGAAGGTATGGTGAGTTCCCTGAATCTTTGGGAAGCTCCTCCAGAGATTTCAATCGATAGTAGTTCGACATTGGTCTCCCAACTTGCAGTGTTAAAATTCATGTTCTTCGTCCCCCCAACCACTCAGCTCTTCGGCCTTAGTGATGGCGTCTCTCAGAGGATCGTGATTCACCCTAAAGTTGAAGAGCAACAGTCCTGGGCTGTAAAGACTCTTGGTCCCCAAGAAGCCCCCAAGAGCTGTCACCAATCTGGGGTTAGCTCACACTCAGGCCCACAAGACCTTCTGCCCTGCCAGTCCCCCAAAGAACCTTTTACTCAGAGTCTGACCAGGAACCTTGCGAAGGAGGTGATGGGGCATGTAGTTCTCAGCTCCTCTCCTGACACTGAGAGGGGGTGATGGGACTGCAGTCAGGAATGGCCCAGCAGTGCATGGAGGTCGTAGAGCTGACAGGTCTTTGGAGTAACGGATGCTGGGAGGAAACCCTGGAGCCTTCTACAGCTGCTACTTGCTTCACTGCCAGGCGGCCCCGTCCCTCGCTTCCTCTCTGCCTTGCTGGGCAGCACCTTGCTGCACTCTGAATGTCCCCAGACTCTGAGGGCGTGGACTCAGTGGCTGTTCTGAGTGTGCTGAGCTCTGTTCCCTGACACTGTTAGGCTGCCACTCCCAATCAGCGGAGGTGGTTCCTTCCGATAGGCGTAGAACGCAGTCAGCCCGTCACAGAGAGGTAAATAACACCTCAGGAACCTGTAAACCAAGTGTGCCCCTGTGCACAGTCCAGGGTTTTCTTTACCGAACACCACACCCCACAGCAGGAGGGTCTTGGCCAACCGGACGCTGCACAGATGAGCAGGCTGGGAGGGAGCTTCACGGAAACCACGCTGCTCTCTCTTTCGAGGGAGCCTGTTGGTTTAGGCCAAGAGTGGGCACCGAGAAAGTGGTCGGTGTGGAGATGCCTTCTGGGATTTGGCCGACGGCATGCTGAGCATGAGTAAGGCGCCTCACACACGCCCTGCTGGATGCACTGCGCTCAGAGGGGCTTACCGAGGGTTTCCAGGCCGAGAGGAAGTGGCGTTTCTTTCCCCTTCCATCTTCAGGGCAGGTCTCTCTTGGAGAGTCACGGTGACATCTTTGTTCTGAAAATCTGGAGGAAAGGAAGACAAACCGTGAGTTTCGTCCTCCTGGAGCGAGCCATCCGCAGTCATTCAGGACACACGCTCTCTTCCTGGGCCTCCCCGGCGCTGCCGTGGACTTTGGCATCCAGAAGCTGGACACCCACGTCCGAACTTGGCCGGCTGATTCCCAGTATGACTTGCCGGTCGATGGTCCCCAAACCCCAAAGCTCCAGAGGCAGGTTTCTCTCTGCACATCATCACCAGGAGCTCCCAGGCTTGACATCCGAACTATGTGGGCGTCTTAGTGCCACTGCACCCAGGCTCATCCTGCCCAGCAGGGCGTGTCTCCTGAGGACAGCGAACCTTCGTCCCCGCAATCTGGCAACATGGGGCAGAGTGACACGTTAAGTTCCTGCTGGTTGAAAATAGCAGAGACCTCTCTGGTGGCGCAGCGGGTTGAGTGCCGCACTGTGAATCATTGGCCATACAGCAGCCCGAGTTCGAACCCTGGCCAGGGAGGGGACCCACAGGGCGCAGCAGACCTCTCCTGCCTCCCTGATGCTCCCCTCAGCGGTGGATTTCAGTGGATCTGCCTGTTCTGCTCCCCACTGTCTCTGGTGAATCCTCTCATCTCCCACGACTCTGGCCTGTACCCCAACTCTTGTTGCATAAATAAATAAATCTTTAAAAAAATAGCCATAGTGACCTGTCAGGCACAGGCGGAAGCAGCCCGCCACTCGGCCTTGTGCGAGGCTGGCTGCATGAACGTTTAAGGGCAGGCAGATTTGCTGAGAAGACTCCGCTTGGTGGAGGTGTGGAGGATGCACTTGCTGTGATTCCCAAGAATAGCGCAGAGGGTCAGGGATGGCTACTCTGCTTTTAGGAGCCTGGGGTGTCA
Organism: Galemys pyrenaicus; assembly: GCA_019455555.1. NCBI lineage: Eukaryota > Metazoa > Chordata > Mammalia > Eulipotyphla > Talpidae > Galemys > Galemys pyrenaicus. The sequence continues at coordinate 3,690,593 of JAGFMF010011663.1, read as the reverse complement.
AGGAGAGAGACGGGAGACCTCACCCGAGGTAACGGGATGACCTCATCTCTACTCTGAGACTAAAGATGAGAAATTCTCAGCAAAGAGAACATGCTCCCTGCTCACCCCACATCTATACGAGACCCCAAAGTAGGTCGTAAAAGCAGGGGCAGTGGCTGGTTATTCAGTTAGGGGGGTGTGGTGGGGAGGGCACCCAGCAAGTTCTCGATGATTCTGGCAGCTGGGTAAAGCAGGAGTCCTGGAGCCTTCCGTGGCATTTTTAGGCTTTTATCATCAGAGGCGACCAGGTGCACACAGGCAGGGGGCAGGGGAGGGGACCAGGAGGCTGGCGGGCCTCCCACCCCCGGGGCATCTTCACTCTGGTCTCTCTAGCCTCTGGCACACCTGCTACTACCGCTGCTGCTTCTCTTCTTTCTGCCTCTGTTCCTGGCCTTCCGTCTCTCCCTTTCTCTCTGCGACTTTCTTCTTTTCCTCTCTTCCCCTGCTGGCGTCCTGACGCTGCCCTTGTACGCGTGTCTACGCTCAGGTGCGCCCACTTGCACATGCCCACTTAGGCACCGTGCAGGCCCGCAGGTGTCCATCATCACACCGATGGCGGGAGGGCTGAGAAGCCTGAGGACGTCTCCATTTACCCTACAGCGGGGCAGCGGGGCCAGAGCTGCGCCTTGCTGGCAGAGCCGGTTCCCTCCCGCCTGTCCCAGGGCCCAACGCCCCTACAGTGCCCACATGGGCTGACAGGCGGCCTCTGGGCACAGCGAGGACAGCCTGCTGCACCCTGCTGGGAGGACCCCCGAGATATGGCAGGAGGAGCCAGTGCGCGCTTCGCAGGTCCCCCTGGTCGCCAGCGCCCACTCTGAGCCGAGCACCAGACCGGCCTGCGTGTAGGGGGCGCAGCTGGGGTGCGCGGGGCAGCTCCGGGCCTGGCAGCCGCCCGCGCTGCCGGTGCCGCTAGACCCCAATCCTGCCTGACGCGCCCCTGAGGCTGAGAGGCTGGAGGTCCCGGCCTCTGCAGAGTTCCGAACGGCTGCTCTGCTCAGTCACCGCGAAGTGAACGGTCGAGATGCTCACGTGACCCGGGACTGGCCGCGTCTCTACGGTCAGTCAGGGGTTCCCGGCCGTGAGTCTGCGTGGCCCTCACAGCCACTCAGGCGGGGGTGGCGCGGCTGGGGTGGGCCTTTATAAGTGCGGTCCAGAGGCCTGAGCGAGGCGCGGGGGCTGGAACTCGATTACCCCCGACCCCGACCCCTGTGGCTCTCCGGCTCTGCGGGGTCCGCCCTTTGCAAAGCCTCGGATTCGGTGCCACCAGCAGAGTCAGCGCCCGTTTCCCTTGGCTTCTAGAACACCCGGAGTGCTGCTCTGTTGCTTTCTCATCCACGTGACCCTGTGGTATTACGTGGGTCAGGTCCTGATACGCCTGCTCCGAAGCGGCCGGGTCTGGGGCTCTGGCTGTGGGGTGGGTGGGCACACGGGTGCCCGGAACGGACTTGCTGAATGGGTGCAGCCAGGCCGAGAACACAGCTGGGCGCAAAGGTTCCCGTAGTTAAAGAACAGGGCGCTAACAGCACCGCTTGCCTGTTGCTCCAAAGCCTGAGTGCATGCTAAGGAGGCGGGACTCCTCCATCTGCAAGGGGCATGCGCGCCCACCCCGCTGGGAACGTTAATTGTGTCTTTAAAAGGAATCTGGAGTCCCGCTGTTTTTAGCACAGAGCAATGGCGGGAAGGGTGACCCTGGGCAGGGAGGAATGCTAAGGAGGCTCTCAGCCTGGATGGCCCTTCTCAGCCCATCTCTGGGAGGGGAGGGGGTTTCTGGGAAGTAGCGGTGATGTCTCTTCCTCTGGGGGCCAGATCTCATCCCGCTGTTCCCATGATCCCTCAGGTGCCCCCTTGCCAGGGCCTGCGCTCCGCTCCACCAGGCCTGGTTCATGTCCTCTCCCTGGCTGGCCTCCTTCTGCTGCTCTGCAGCCTGCCTCAGCTCTTGCTCCCTCCCACACTCGCTCACACACTCTTGGGAAATGCACATCAATCCACCTGTCTTCAAGGTCAAGTTTAAGTTGCACTGTCAACAATTTAATGTGCGTAGTTCTTTACTCGAGAATTCTGCTTCCATGGAATCAAGGCCGGGAAATTCTCCCGCAAGAAAGTAAAACATATCACACACGCACAGCCTCCTTCACGATAGTAAAAATTAGAAATCTCTGCAATGCTTGTCAGTGTAAGATTATTTAAGTAAATCTTAGTTTAGCCAAGATTGAGCTGTTAAAATGAGTAAGAGAGATCGCTATGCAAGGAGGTGGTTGCATTATGCAGGGGAAGAAAGTAGAAGAATAATGTATGTTGTAAGAGTCTGTCTTTATGTACAGAAAAATCCAGAAATACTTGCAACATTCATTTCTTCAACAAGTATTTATTGAGTATATGCTCTGTGCCAGACAGTGAACTGAAGAAAGAGCTGCTTCCGCAGAGCTTACATTTTCATCCAGGGAAATGAGCACTAGACATAATTAATTGCAGAACTACCTATTTTTGGAGAACAGTTGGAAGGAGAAATCTAGAGTGGCGTGGACGGGGGTGACCCCCGAGACAGAGGTGGCTGGCGCAGGCTTCGTTTTCGACGTCGTTACTTCTCTGTTGCTCAAATGAGTATTTGCTCTCGTTGTGTTTCAGAGGGAGTGAAAGGATCCCCTCTGTGCTGTGTCTGCAGCGTCTCTCATTCAGTGAGCGCTTCCCTACCTGTTTTTAAACATAGGAGTTATCTTAAAAATGAAAATGAAGCAAAATTCCCTCTTTTCTCTGCGTCTCCTCTGGTCACAGACCGGTGCTTCTCTGCCTTCCCCTTTGTGCCAACGTTGTCAAGGGTCTGGGCCTTCAGAACGTCTGCTCCGCTCCCTGGTCTTCCCTCCAGCCTGTGGCCTGCAGCCCCCTTGGCCCCGAGAACTCGCCCTCCTCCTGCCTCTCTGGCGTCATCCTCAGTGTATCTGGCGTCCCCTCCTTTCATGGGGCTCTCCAGGCCTTGTCCTGGGGTCATTGTGCCCTACGACCCCTGGGGTGACCTCACGCACCTCATTCCTCATGGGCGGTTTGCTCACGTCTTCCTAGCTGGGCTCTCCGTCCAGACCTTTCTCCCCAGCTGTTAACACCCCATGGCCGACGCTTTGGGACATCAAACGGGGCCTGTGTAAACTGAATTTACCTGCTCCTGCTTAAGCTCCTCAGCCTGTATTTTTCTCTGTGGTAGGTTGAGAACCCCGTGAGGTAACAGAGGTGGAGGGTGGAGGCAGGAGGCCTGGTGTGCAAACGTGTCCTCCTTACACTAGCACTACGTGGGCACCCCACCTGCGTGTGACAGCTGGGGCAGATCTGGGTTGCTGTGGGGTCCAGGTGACACAGGACGCTCCTGTATGTCACTTTCTCACCAGGCAGAGTCTGGTATCCCTCAGCCCCCTGGGATCTGAGTAGGGGACAGTGGACTGTGGGGACGGTGACGTCACCACTTCCAGGCCCGGCCGTGAGACCTTCACGGGCTCTCACTCCAAATATGCAGCGCAGGGCCTCTCTGCTGGTGCAAGGGGTTGAGTGCGGCACTGCGGGGCTTTGCAGCCACTGCAGCATGCGAGTTCAATCCCTGGCCAGAGAGGGGGTCCACAGGGCGCAGCAGACCTCTCCTGCCTCCTCACTCCTCCCCTCAGGAGTGTTTCAGTGGATCTGCCTGTTCTGTTCCCCGCTCTGTCTCTGGTGAATCCTCTCACCCCTCACATCTCTGGCCCGTACCCCAGCTCTTGTATGCATAGGTAAATAAAATCTTAAAAAAAAAAAACAAATACAAATACGCAGCACAGAACATTGACTCATAACACGAAGCATCCTTAGTAGGATGAATAGCCAGTTTCTCAGCAGAAACCCTGGAGGCACTTGATGACATATTCAGATTGCCAAATTATCCAAGGGTTATTATTATCCAAGGATTCCAAATATGGCAAAATTTTTCTTGCAAGAATAAAGGAGACATGAAATCATCTCTAGGTAAACAAAAGATAGAGATTTTAATAGTAGGCTTGTCCTATAAGAAATGCTAGAGGAAATTCTTCAGGCTTCAATAAATGGATACAAGGCAATTACTTGAAGTCACGAAGAAATAGAGAGCACGGCTAAAGATAATTATACAGGTAATTGTTGTGTGAATTAATTATACTATATAATTACTTATACAGTATTATTGTGCTTTTGGTTTGTAATCCCTCTTTTTCCCTCTATCATTTAAAAGAGAAATGCATAAAACAAAAATCATAAATCTAAATGTGTATGCAATATATAATAATCCGTGATAAGAGATTTTATGCTACTGACCCTAAATTGTTATTAATTTAAAATATTTATGTAAATTTAAGATGTTAATTACAGGTCCCAAGGTAACCACTAAAAATTTATCTAAATATATACAGAAAAGCAAATGAGAAAGAAATCAAAATGATACACTAACCCTGAGTTAAATATGGAAAAGGCAGTATGAAAGACTTAAGATATGACATGTAAAACATACAGAAAAATAGAGCAAATGGCAGAAGTTCTACTGAAAATACTCAAAATGTAAATAGATTCAATTCTACAATCAAAGGCAAAGATTGACATAATAGATTTAAAGGAAAATATGATTAATTTATATGCCATCTACAAAATCATTTTAGATCCCCACAATAAATATTAAAATGAAAAGGATGGAAAAATATAGTCTCTGAAGAGTCCATTCAGTGGAATAGTATTCAACTGTATACAGGGATAAAGTACTGAAATCAGCTTCAACATAGATGAACACATTGTACTAGGTGAAAGAAGTCAGCCTCAAGAGGCTACGTCAGTGTGAATCCATTTATATGATGGCAATTTAAAAAGAGGAAGTGGGTTAGTAGTTGTCGTAGGGGGTGGGAAAGAGATTATAGGCTGCTCTGTTGGTCCAGAAGCTCCATTTGAGGTCATGAAAAATTGGTGACCATGGCAGTGGTGATGCTGCACAGTGTAGTCAGCATACCTAATGCTACTGACTTGTACACATAGAAATGATTCGAATGGTCCATTTTTAATGTGTGTTTTCCTGGAATAAAAAGCATAGAAAAGAAGAGAACATCTAACCCTAAGGTACTGGAAATAGCAGAAGAGGATTTGGAAGGCACTTTTACAACTACACCCAATGTCTTAATAACAGAGATGCTAATGATGAATGAAGAACTGGTGTTCAGTTCTGGACCGCTGGTCAGGAAACGAGACCTCTGAACCCTCCAGATCAAGAGGGCTAAGTAGGACTCTCACTAATTCTTAGAGTCTAAGAAATGTGACGGGGATGGTGCAGATGGGGGAATGGGATGAGGCTTCTCTGCTGGGATGCAACCCACAAAAGGCTTTAGAGCTGGTTTTGGATCTAATCTCTTTCTTGTAAATTTCATGCAGCAACATCTTCTACTTTAGACTCCTTGAGGTTGGGGATTAGACTGGGAAAATGTCAGAGTGGCTTCAGGATCCCTGTCTGGGTTTGTATACTCTTCAGGATCGGAATTTCAGAAACAAGACTCCCTTCCACGTTGTAAATCTTGCCTTTGATTCTCACACAGGAATCCTAACACTGATTATGCTTGGCTTAACGGAAAAATAGTCTGAAACTACACGATCTCTAAGTGGCCTTGTCTCTTTTTGCTCAGGCAACCACCAAATCTCTACCAAGTGTCTGGTCATCTCGACTTAACCTCTGTTTTGTTGCTTTGGGTTGAGTGTTTACTCTGCAGTGACTCCTCAATTGCTTGCACAATTGCTAATTTTGTTCTTTCGCTTTCTGACCAGAAGTCATATGTCACATTCTGGCTGGTGACAGAAAGTATTGAACAATAAAATAGAGTTGCAGTTATCAAAGCAAGAATAATACTTTTAAAATTTATGCAGTATTGAATTCTGTAATAGACTGAAATTAATTACTCCCAGGCATAAAATCTCTAAAGGAGCAAAAAGGTTGTTAACTCTCTTTTCAGGACCAAAAAAGGGAAAAATCTGACCCATTCAGACATTGTCCCCCACAAACTAGTAATTTTTCCAATTGATTCCTTTTGTTTGAAAAACTGAAAAAACATCTCAATTGAAATGTTAACCTTTAAAAATGATTATTATTTACTTCATATATAATGATGTCTAAAGTTAAAAAATAACTAGACCTAGTCATGGATCTTATTATTTGGCAAGTGAGTATTGGACTTAAGATTGTAACTGCATAGCAGGTTTATTTCCTGGAGGGGGTGGAGAGAGTTTTTGATCTATATTAATTCGTAGTTATTTCTAAGATTAGGTTGTTGTGCTCTTGTAATGACATATGATTCCTTCTTTTAACCTCACAGAAATAAAAGGAATTTATTTTAAGGATGAGGTTTTTTAAGGGTTGGTTTTTCCCAACTTGCACCCCGAGATCTCTTGGTCTGTGTTTGCTGAAATCTCAAAGTAACCTCTACAAAAGAGGTTTGAGAAAGAAAAGGCTAGTGGGAAATAATAATATTACAATTAAAATAGTAGAATCTGTAGACTTAGTCCTTAGGATGTGCTAAATGCTGGGCTAAATAATTTAATCCATTCTCATTTAAATAGCACACATCATTGGAGTACATTCAAGTATTCTTTGGATAAGACTTTCAAAGTCTGTAACTGGTGAGTGGTTACATTCAGGGTTTTGAGTCCAGCATTTTGAGTTACGGAGTTGAAATTTTACCCCATTATATCATATCGTATTGTAAGGACAAAAAATTGAATCTAAAGTTTGCATCATCTGATGTTCTGTATTGACTGCAGAACAGTTTCTACAAATTGACCAGGAATAAGTCTCAATTACGCCAGCCTTACCTAAGTGGGCAGTGTCTAGGGTGACTGAAACTGAACATCAGAAATCTTTTCAATCTTTTCCTTTATCTCTTCTCTTGAATTCACCTTGACTATCATGTTTTTTTTTAAAGATTTATTTATTTATGCATATAAGAGCTGGGGTACAGGCCAGAGTCCAGGGCAGTGAGAGGATTCACCAGAGACAGAGCGGGGAGCAGAACAGGCAGACTGACTGAAACACACTGCTGAGGGGAGCAGAGGGCGAGGCAGGAGAGGTCTGCTGTGCCCTGTGGGTCCCCTCCCTGGCCGGGGGCAGGGACTGAACTCATGCTGCAGTGGCTGCGGTTTGCTTCATAGTGCATTGCTTAACCTACGGTGCCACCTGGGAGGCCCGACTATCATGTTATTTTTTGAGGAAAGTTTTTATTCTTGATATTTAAAAAAAAATTATCCTGCAAAGTATACAAGAATTAATGAGACATTTACCTCAAAGCTTTGAGCTCTGGGGAGCTGAGAAGTGATTTAAGGATCAGACATTATTCTTCCATGTAAGTCAGTGTTGAGTTTTAAATTAAAAATCGTCTTTAAAGATTAACTCTAAGGTCCTGATACAAATCAACGAGTACCAAGCAATTTGGTAAGGCTAACTGACTCTCCCCAGCACTGAGATGTGAAGGCTGACAGAAGAGAATCATAGAGACAGAATTTGAGCCAGGAAGGACCTCTGAAGTCATCCCATCTACTTAACAACAATGAGGAATTAGGATGAAAGTACAAAATCTGCCAGGTCTTGTCTGAGGTGACACAGCTAGTGAGAATTAATGAAGCAGAAAAAGACTGATGTAAGGTGTCTGCCATCAAAAGGGTCCTGAGATCACGAAGAAGGATGGGGAAAGGGCTGGGTTGCTGGGTGACCATCTATCCATCCATCCATCCATCCATCCATCCACCCACCCACCCACCCACCCACCCACCCACCCATCCATCCATCCATCCATCCATCCAT
>JAGFMF010011663.1:3657977-3682691 GCA_019455555.1 Galemys pyrenaicus | reverse complement strand
CATCCACCCACCCACCCACCCACCCACCCATCCATCCATCCATCCATCCATCCATCCATCCATCCATCCATCCATCCATCCATCCATCCATCCATCCAACAATTCAGTGACAGAAGGTGAACTAAGTCTAAAGGATGGGGAGAATTTGAATAAGGGAAGGTGAGAGGGAGCTGTATTCTATGTCATCAAAACTATGAGATCTCAAATTGAGAGTCTGGTAAATGCAAGGTAAGAAAAATCACAACATCTAATACAATCATTTGATGTAGGCTCAATAGAAAATGCATCACCTGTAATTTACTAATGTTTTCTCAGCCTCTTAGCACACTTTCCTCAAACACAGTGGAATCTTACATATATGGGGCATAGAACTGACACCTATGTTATTGGAAAAGGAGTGCAAGTAAAAATTAATAGATTATTCTCTACCCCAAGTAGATAAGAATCTATCTATATCCATCCATCTACCCATCCACTCATCCATCCATCCACCCACCCACCCACCCATCTAACATCCAGCAATCAACAACACTCCCTTATTACTGAGCAGAATGTAAAAGGTGGAGAGAAAAAGCAATGGTTGTTCAGAGCAGTTGGGATTGATTCTAGCAGGAGAGACAATATTAGCAACCATAAACAACATTTATATTGGGCTTATTATGAGCCAGGCGGTTTAAAAGCTTTACATGGATTCATTTATTTAATTCTCACCACTCTCCCATGTGATAGTTCCTATGTAAACAGGGATCTGTCTCTCCACATCTCTTGGATCTGTTTCCCTTTGTCTTGGCTGGATTCTCCAGAGTGATGGCACAGTTGAGCTGAGCTGATTTGGAGCCTGAGGCTAAAGGAAAAATCAGCATAATAGTGATTCTATCTTTACTTTTTAAATTCTGTATTTTCATCATGAAATTTTTGCATTACTTTGGTTTTTAAAAATATAGAATTAAAATATTTATCTTGATGGCTGAGTATATTTTAATGTAGACAGTATGGAAACCCACCCCCCCACCTAGGTCATTAATAGAGCCTGTGTCTCCCATATTTATTTGTGTGTGTGTGTGTGTGTGCATGAGAACATTTAAGATCTGCCCAGAAAATTTCAATTATATAAAAGTGTTATCCCCTGTAGAAGCCCAGACTTTATTCATCATCTTGCTGAAAGTTTGTACCTTGTTACTAACTTCTCTGTTTTCTCCTGACTTTCTAGCTGCTGGCAACCACTTTCCACCCTGTTTCTATGAGTTTGGCTTTTGTTGTTGTTGTTTAGATTGTACATATTAGTGATACCATGCAGCATTTGTCTTTCTCTGTCTGACCTGTCTCACTTAGCTTAATGCCCAAAAGATTCTGAAAGTTCTATCTACATTGTTGCAAATGGCAGGATTCCTTCTTTTTTTCATGACTGTGTAGTATTCCAGTGCGAGTATATCGCTCATCTTCATCTTTTTTTCCATTGGTGAACACTCATCAATGTTTCCATATCTCAGCTATTGTGAAAAGTGCTGTATGAGCATGGAAGTGCATACATCTCTTTGAAATACTCTTTTCGCTTCCTTTGGATAGATACCCAGAAGTGGGGCTGGGGATATATACTTGGCATATGACACTGGTGCATTTAGGATGTGAAACACGTTAATTTGATACATTTATATATTGCTATGATGGCTGTTGTAGGATATTTATCATCTTACATAATTATAGTGCACTGTTCACTACATTCACGATACCATACTTTAGATGCCTGGCTTATATACTGCTCATGTGAGTTTGTGCCCATAAATAGCACTGTCTTATCCTCCCTTGCTCCATCTCAGTAACAACCATTTTACTCTCTCTCTTTTTTTTTTTACAGGTTTGATCTATTTTTGACCCACATATAGTTGATAATACATACATACAGTACCTCTATTTATCTGTCTTAGTATAATCTGCTCTGGGCCCATCTATGTTGTCTCAAATGTGAGGATGTCCTCCTTTCTGATGGCTGTATGATTTTTCATTGTATGTATATACACACCACATCTTTGAATCTACTCATCCAAGGGTATTAAGGTTGTCTCTATACCTTCGCTGGCATGAATAATGTTGCAGTGTACACAGGAGTGATAGATCTCTTTGAAATAATGTTTTTATCTCTGTTGGGTATATTCCAAGTAGTGGAATTTCTAGATCATGTGGTAGATTTATTTTTAATTTTTTAGGAACCCCTATACTGTTTTGTTTGGATCAACTGACATCCCAAACAACAATGGATGGTGTTCTCTTACCACATCCTCAGCAGCACCTGTTCTGTCTCTCATCTGCTAGACGGCAGCCATTCCAGTGGCTGTGAAGTGCTTTCTTATTGTGGTTTTGATTTGCATTTCCCTCCTGATTAGTAATGTGAAGCATCTTTTCATGTGCCTCTTGCCTATTTTGATCTTCTCTTTTTTGAAAAATGTCTGCTTAGTTCTGCTCAGTCTTAAAATGGAGTACTTGGGGGTTTTGTTGTTGTTTTTGCTAGGTTGTATAAGTTCTTTATATATTTGCAAATTTTTTCTCCCGTACCATAGGTCTTCTTTTCAGTTTGTTCTTCCTTTTGCTGGGCAGAAGCTTTTGAGTTTGATGTAATCATTTGTTGATTTTTGCTTCTGTTGTTTGTGCTTTTGGCATCATGTCCATCAAATCACTGCCAAGAACAACACTGAGTAACATCTTCCTTTTTCCCCGTAGGAGCTTTCTAGTGTCAAGTCTTAGATACACTTTGAGTTAATTTTTGTGCATGGTGTGAGGTAGGGGTCTGATTTCATTGCTCGATGTTTCTTTGATTTCCTTAGTATCATTGATGAAGAGACTGCTGTTTCCCCATTGGGTATTCTTGTTCCTGTTTCCTTTTTTTTTTCTTTTAAAGATTTATGTATGCACACAAGAGCTGGGGTATAGGCCAGAGGTATGGGGGGGGGGAGAGGAGTCACCAGAGATAGAGTGGGGAGCAGAACAGGCAGATTGATTGAAATACACTGCTGAGGGGAGCAGCAGGTGAGGCAGGAGAGGTCTGCTGTGCCATGTGGGTCCCCCGCTGGCTGGGGATTGAACTCACACTACTGTACATCGGATGCATCACAGTGTGGTGCTCTACCCGCTGCACCACCAGGGAGGCTCTTGTTCCTGTTTTTTATACTAGTTGACTATACATGCTGGAATTTAATTGTTCTCTATTTTCGCTTCCACTGATCTATGTGTCTGTTTATGTGTGATTACTATACTGTTTTTATTACCATGACTTTGGTGTATAGTTTGAATCCAAAGGGTGTGAGACCTCCAGCTGTGTTTTTTTCCCACCCCTTTTCATTGCTTTGGTTCAAACTTTAGAATTGTTTCTTCTCTTTATGTAAAGAATGCCACTGGTAGGTTGATGGGGATTGTGTTGAATCTGTGTATGTCTTTGGGTAGTATGGGCTTTTTAACAATATTAACTCTTCTGATACATGAACATGTGATATACCCGTTTGTGTCACCTTAGATTTATTTCAATAAGTCTTGTGGCTTCTTTTGTACAGACATTTTACTTCCTTGATGAAATATTCTGAAATATTTTATTGTTTTTGACATCATTGTGAGTGGGATGGTTTTCTTTATTTTCAATGGGTTGTGTAAAGGAATATAATTTCTGTATGTTGATTTTGTATCCTGCAACTTTACTAAATCATTGATTAGTTCCAATAGTTTTTGGTTGACTCTGGGATTTTATATACATGAAGTCATAACAGAGTGTGACAACTTTTCTTCTTCCTTTCAAATTTGAAATCCTTTTATTTACTTGGCTTATCTAATTGTTCCACTGGAACTTCCAATACTAATATGTAGGGATGGAGAAAGTGGGTATCCTTTCTTTGTTCCTAATTTTAGAGGAAAAGTTTCCAATTTTGCTCCATGGAGTATAGCATGTTAACTGTGGGTTATGTATATAGCCTTTATATCTGGGTATGTTCCTGTTATACTGTATTTGTTCAGGGTTGTTTTTTTTTTTTTTATTGTGAAAGGCTGTTGTGTTATGTCAAAGTCTTTTTTTCCTCCTCTTACTAAAATAACCATGTGATTTTTAAGTTTCATTTCTTTGATTTACTGTATTATATTTATTGATTTGCCTTTACTGAGCCACCCTAACATTCCAGGAATAAATCACTATGTAAATCTTTTTAACATTATGCTTGAATTCAACTTTCTAATATCTTGTTGAGAGTTTTTGCATGTAGATTCCTCAGGAATATTGAATATAACTTCCTCCTCTTGTTGGATTCTTACCTGGTTTTGGTATCCAGGTATTGTTGGCATTGTAGAATGAATTTACATGTTTTTTCTCTTCCCTGATATTTTGGAAGCATTTGAAGAGGATGGTGTTACTTTTTCTTGAAATATTTGGTAGGATTTGCCAGTGAAGCTCTCTGGTCCTGGGTTTTCTTTGTGTTGGGAGGTTTCTGAGTTCTGATTCAGTCTCTTCAATCTCTTGGAGGGAAATTTCGCTGCTGCTTCCTTTGCCTCAGCTTCCCTGGCTGTCCAGTGTCCACAAGCGCAACCACCCCCCTCCGATCCACTGATGGATGGATTGCTTGGGCGTCCTGGTGTGCTGTGTGGAGGAAGCTCTGTCCAGCTGTAAACCCAGGACCAGAGAGCTTCACTGTCCAGCTGTAAACCAGCAGGGAGAGACAAGGGAGCAGCACGTGCCAGTGTGATGCTGGCTTCACTCTGGTTGTAATTTTTGGAGGAAACGCCATGTTGCTTTTCACAGTGGCTGCACCAACTCACATTCTGACTCCTGAGTATTTTGGAAGCCCTCCTTGGATTTTGCATGTGAGGCAAGTGCTTCACTCACCTCACCGCACCCTTGTCCCAGGGCTGGAAACCATCCCATAAATTCCAAAAGAATTTCTTTGATAACTTTACCAGGTAGGGCCGTCTCAGGCTTGGCATCAGTCCTGTGTCCACCCCCAAACGGCCACAGAGGCTAAGGGGATGCAGCCCTTTGACCGGACTGTGGAGCTGGGGCGACTTGCCCACGAGGCCCTGAGGAGAGCCTGCAGCGGGGGTGCTTACTCAGTTGACTTGGTCTAGGGGTGGCGGAGGAGGTTGTGCTCAGGAGAAGAGGGGTGCAAACAGGACCTGCTTGTAGGTGAAGACTGGGAGTGGGATCCCACTCAGTGCACCAGGAGCCCCTTTTTGGGGACCCCCCACCTCCTTGACTGGCTGAGGGAGATGGTGGAAGGGGGTGCCTGTTTGGCTCAGGGTTCTTTAGAGAACCGGGTAGCTTCCAGGCGTCCACAAAGCTCAGCACCACCAGACCCCTCGGTGTCCAGAAGAGGGCGTATGTATGTGTGTGTGTGTCCAAAAGTGTGTGTGTGTGTCCAGAAGACAGTGTGTGTATGTGTGTGTGTGTCCAGAAGAGAGTGAGTGTGTGTGTGTCCAGAAGACAGTGTATGTGTGTGTCCAGAAGACAGTGTGTGTATGTGTGTGTCCAGAAGAGGGTGTGTGTGTGTCCAAAAGTGTGTGTCTGTTCAGAAGAGGGTGTGTGTGTCCAAAAGTGTGTGTGTGTGTCCAGAAGAGGGTATGTGTGTGTCCAAAAGTGTGTGTGTGTGTCCAGAAGAGGGTGTGCGTGTGTCCAGAAGAGGGTGTGTGTGTATGTGTGCGTGTGTCCAGAAGAGGGTGTGTGTGTATGTGTGCGTGTGTCCAGAAGAGGGTGTGTGTGTATGTGTGTGTGTCCAGAAGAGGGTGTGTGTATGTGTGTGTGTCCAGAAGAGGGTGTGTGTATGTGTGTGTGTCCAGAAGGATCCGAAGGGGAACGGGCGCTGCGTAGCTGTGAACAGATGCCTCCACACTTCTCTGCCCTTAGTTCCTCAGCACGAGGGAACGCAGCGTCCCCAGCGACGCTCCTTCCAGTGAAGGAAGCACCTGCGGACCTGGGGTGGATGTTGAACGCCACGACGGCCTGCGCGCTGCCTGCGGCGGGTTCGTGAGGGAAAGCCCTGAAGCAGGACGCTCCCGGGCGCGCACCGCGGGCTTCCCGGCTACCTCAGGCTCTGAGCACCCTCAGCCGGCGCTCCTCGCTGGAGGCCCATCTCGAGGCGCAGAGCTGCCTCAGGGCGCTTCGGGGCTGCAGGCGTCGGCGGCTCCGCGGCCTGGAACCTGCGGAGTGGAGGTGTCCGGAGCACAGAAGAGAAAGCCCCGAGCGCGGCACGCGCCGCGGGCACACTAGCGGTAATGGGCTCCGGTGACCGCAGCCCTGGCCGGGCCTCACGGCTCATCTGTCCCGTTTAGCATCACCGGAAGGGTATTGATCGCCACTACGCTCCTCTCCTGGGCTTAGGGACCGGGAAGTTGGACTAGCAAGGCGTGGCGCAAGTGCGCTGCAAGTGGCTGCGCCTGGTTGCGGGCAGCCGGCTCTGAGCTTTTGGGGTGCTTCCCTGTGGGCATCTGCTCAGGGCTGCAGCGCCGCTGGGGCCTGGCAGTTGCTGGAGCCACCTCAACCCAGACATAAGGGGGGAGACAGGGAGAGACACACGGAGAGACGGAGACAGAGAAACTTGAAGCTGTCGGGTCCACGACGGTCACAGGGAATTAGAATAGCTTGGCGGATCCGTTCTTTCTCAGCCTATAGTTCTCCACTTAACTATCTTTTCAAAACGGTTTTTTCCCACCTTCTCTGGCTGGCTCCCTCCTCTGCATCACGTCCTGTCTCTGTCTCTGCTCTCGACCTCAAGCCTCTCCCAGCGCCTGCTGTATTTTTTCTGCCCCCTTTACAGAAAAACTCATCAAAGGAATTGGCCACAGGAGTCCATTTCTCACGTCCTGTTTTCCTCCATCCACGCACACTTGGTTTCTCCTAGCTCCTTCCCCCAGCTGTCCTTGGCAAAGTGACTGGCATTTTCCTTGTTTCCCCTAGTCAGCTCCCCACTTCTTGAGCCCAGAGGCGCTCGGCCCTGACCGTCCCTTTCTCGTTGAATTGTCGCCTCTCGGTGCGTGGGTCTGCACGGATCAGTGGCGTGAGGAGTAACGACCGTCTCAGTGGCTTCGCACAGTGGGGTTCACTTCACGCTTATTCTTCCGTCAGTGCTTCCAGTGAAAGGGAAAGAAAGGGGAGCGAGGCTGGCAGATTGCAGGTGCAGACCTGGCAGTCACGTGTCTCACCCCACTGCCGCCCTTGGGACTCCGCGGCCCGCCCAGGTGCTCCACAGAGCGCCCAGTCCCCCGCCCCCCGCACCTGCTTCCCCGCAGCGGCTGCACCACGAAGGGAGCGTGAGTGCTTCGGCAACTAACCCTTCTTGGCCGCTCATGGAGGGGAGGGGCGCCCGGGCATGCCTGGCCCAGGCCTGCCACCTCGGGGCACTGAGCGTCACTTTCCTCTGGCCACCTTGCTCCTCCCTCGTGTGCCTGCGTCTGTCTCAGGACCTCTGGGGATCCCAGGCTGACACGTGGGGCAGCAAGGACCTTCCCGCTGAGGCGTCACCAGCTGCTGGGGCACAGCTTTGTCGCAGTGTCCTCCGCGCCGGGCTCCAGCGAGACGTGCAGCGAGGGGGCGGACGCCGCTTGGGACACGCCCGTTTGCGTCCTGCCTGGCGCCAGGGCAGGAGTGCGTCCTCAGGGCCAAGGCTGGGCCCTGGTCTCTTGGCCAGCAGGAGGTGAGTGGGTGTTGAGGGCCCCGGATTCCCGGCTCTTCTCGTAACGTCTCTGCCTCGCGCGCGGCCGTGACTGCGCGCCACGGCACATGGGCTGTCCACACCCGCGCGTGGAAGGACCTCTCCAGCAGCGTGTGAGGCCGGCTCACAAGTAACCCGTTTCAGAAGATCAATAACGAGCTCTTCCCAGATCTGCTGTGGCGGGTTTTACATTTGTTGTGACAAAAACAAAATGCTCCAAGGAAGACGAGAGCGCAGAGCTGCAGAGTGTGCCCCTCGCACCGTGAGCCTTTAATCAGCCCCACGGCTTTGAGTTAAGAAAATCAATGGCACTTTCTCCTTTGTAGGGAGGAATAATCTTAATATTTTATGTGCAAATGTTTGTCTTTTTTTATTCATTTCGATGTGCAGCTTCTTTGGTGGGCTCATTTCTTCTCAAGGTTTGTAAAACTGGCGACTTTGTCAATGATATGTGATAGCTATATTTGCAACTAGATTTTACAAGACTGAAAAAAACTTCTCAGGAAGCAAGACACCTAGTGTTTTGGTTTCAAAACCTGCGTGGGTGTGTGCGAGTGTTACTGAGTGTGAGTGTGTGACTGTATGTGAGTGCATCTGTAGGTGTGCAAGAATAAGGATGTGTGGAAACCCGTTTACATGGAGGTACTTATGTACAACTCCATCCCCTTGGGAGACGGCCGGGTCTTTGTGCTGATTAGTTTATCCCAGCACAGCCACCCGGCAGTGGGTGTTGAGCACCAGCAGGTTCTGCAGAGATCCCAGAATGCCCTCACCTGCTTCCAGACCGGCGAGCACGGACGTGCCGGGTGCCCTTGTCGGGCGCTCTTCCCTTCACATCTGCAGCACAGACACGGCCTCGATCAGACACGCTCCGAGGGCATCCTGGCTAAAGATCTTCAACTGGGATTTTTTGTTTTCTCATGAAGAGAGTGAGGTCTGGGGCTCGGGGACACAGACCTCCGAGGCAAAGTGGGTTTTCATCTCATCCAGATGTGGCTGGTGCAGGGCTGAGGGCCTGAGCTTGGTGGGTGTTGGCCTGGGCCATCTGGCTGGTGCGCTTAACGTCACTTTATCGTTGTTCTTGTTGCCCGGTTTCCAGGCTACATTTTGTAAGGAAGTCACTGTGTGCAGGACACACTCACCATCTGGGGAGCCAAGAGGTTTATCTGCATGAGTGATTTATGTAAGAATTCTGCATGGAGATTTATCTCTTCCTCGCCGTTTATTATTTATTTGGGTATTCAGCCATTTATATCAGTATGGCTTTGTGGATGTTCATCTGACACTTTGAGTAGTCAAAATTACTCGTTAGTTGCTCAGGTTGCACCATTGGGGCTCTCAGCTGTCCCTGGGTCTCTTTGTCTCCCGCCACCCTTACGTTTTGTCACTCCAGATGCTGCTGGAGGCCTGCCATATGCATCTCCTGTTCCTGTTCTGGAATTAGCCTTTTCTGCAATGGGCCGTGGCTGCCTTCGTTGGAGTGGCTGGAGGGACCAAGACCTGGTCTGGGTGCTGTGTTTGGACCCTCTCGCTGCCAGCAGGGCTTATGTGTGTGCTGACCTGCATGCACGCACCTGTCTGTCGGTCTGTCTACACGCACTTATCTATGTCTGCATTCATGAGTGCTTACTAATGACTCTGATCCATCACTTGTAGCAGCTTCAGCTTCTCTCCATATTTATCCGAAAACTCCCTCTGCAATAGTGAAAAACCTGTGCCTCGCCTCTGCCATCCACCCACTGCGTCGATTAGTTCCAGGATGCAAGTAGCGTGATATCAGAATTGTGGGTTTTTTAAAAAAGATTTATTTGTTTATGCATACAAAGGGTCTGGGTCAGAGGTGCAAGGGGTGAGAGGATTCACCAGAGAAAGAGTGGGGAGCAGAAAAGACAGGCTGACCAAAGTCTACCACTGAGGGGAACAGCGGGGAGACTGGAGAGGTCTGCTGTGCCATGTTGGTTAGCTCCCTGGCTGGGGATCGAACTCATGCTGCAGTGGCTGTGGATAGCTTCATGGTGCTGAGTTTAACCTCTTGCACCACCTGGGGGCCCCCAATATCAGAATTGTGAACCTGTGTTCACAGAGAGAACATCATCAACAGCATGATGGATTTATAGACCATTCACTTGGCCTTTGTTCATACACACTCCATTTACTTCTAAAGTTACTTAGATTATTTTCTTTCTTCACCACCCCTTCCACACAGGTTGTTTTGTGCATTCACAAAGCACTTACATGGTCACATTCCACATTCCTTCCTGGGAATTCCAACTTCATAAATGCACTGAAGATTTTGCTTCCATCAGGGTTTCCTCTTGTGCTCTGTAGTTTCATGTTTTGACAAATGATGTATCATGTGCCCAGATTTATAGGACCCCACAGAATAATTTCATCATCCGCAAGGCTCCCGTGCTTCACATAGTCAATCCTCCTTTTTACATCCTGAACCCTGATCTTTTTTTGCCTTTGCTCTGGTTTTGCTTTTACCAAAATGTCTTATAATTAAAATCACAGTTTGTAGCATTTTTATAGTGATTTCTTTCACTGGGCAGTATACATTTAAGATTCATGTATATCTTTCCATAGTCTGACAGCACACTTGTTTTGATGGTTGTATAATATTCCATTACATGGATATACCATCAGTTATTTGTCCACTTACTGCAGGCGATCTTGGTTGCTCCAAGTTGTGGGTGATTATGAATAAAGACACTACAAAGTTTCACAGGCAAATTTTCAAGTCACTTTGGAAAATACCTGGAACACAGTTGCTGGGTTATATGGTAAGACTAACTTTGTAAGAAACCACCAAACTGTCCTCCAAGTGGCTATTCCCAGCAACAAGAGTTCCTGTTGCTCCATATCCTTGCCCACAGTCAGCACTTGCAGGCTTTTAAGAAATCAGCTATTTTAATAGGTGTATAGTGATAATTGATCATTGGCTGATTCATCCTTTCTTAATGACAAAAGACTACATATATTTTTCACATGCTTGCTTGCCAGCCACACATCTTCTTTGGTGTGGTGTCTCTCAAGATCTTATATTGCCTGATCAGTTTTCCACAGTCTACAAACCCCTGTCGATGTTACTGAGGCCCTTGTCTAATTTTATTATTGGTAAAGCTATTCAATTCTTGGAGATATTCTAGAGTCTTCTGTGCGTGATTAGAAGGACTGTGTAGGAAGCTCCTCTTTGGCACATGATGATCTGGAAGGAAGACAAGGGATTGGAACCTAGTTTGTGGACCAAGAAAAGGATATTGATGTTGGGTAGGTAAGACTGAGCAAGACCTCTTGGTGTTCTAACACCTTCTCTCCCCAGTCTCTATCATTTCTGTAACCATGGCACTTGCGTCCCTCTTAGGTAGGGACCACATGGCCATCTGTTGTGACAGCCAGCCAAAGCATATTGTCCCGACTCTAGGCTCTTGTTCCCTGAGGCCTCAGTCACCTCCCAGGACCTGTCCAGCGTGAAGACCGTTCAGGTCTCATCCTTCCATTCCTGTTGCGGAGATTCTGTCATCAGGGACGTTCTCACTTAGTTCTAATTTGATGGATTGGCTTGCTTGAAACCTGGTAGGACTCTTCAAACTCCTTGGCAAGGAGGAGGCCGCGGCCCTCCATGTGGAATACAGGCTGGAGGCAAAGCAAAGTCTTGGCATGAGCCTTCACAGAGACTTGTAAACAGTAATTAAGTGGACTTATGCGTCCCAATTCTGCTGTTTCATTGCCTTCTTTCAAAACACACGAAGGAGTTTTAGTTCTGATAATAAACAACAAGAATCATAGCACTCTGCATTTAAAACCAATGAGCTCAATGAGGGTATACAATTCCTGCAATTACAGCTTTACTGTTTTGCGTATATCCACGATAGAGGGGGAAAATGAGGAGGCGTGAGCCTCTTAGTGTGCCGAGAGATGGGCGCTCCTAACCGTGGGGCTGCGGGCGTCAGCTCATCTTTGGCCCAGGCCAGCTCTGCTTGGTTGGCCCTAGGTCCCGGGGAAGCCCACGTGAGTCCTGGTGTTGCGCCTGTGCTCAGGTCAAGTGGGGGCAGAAGACATATGATTTGCTTTCATGCAAAAAAAACAGGATGTGGTTGTTGTGCCAAGGCCGGAGCAGAACTGGTGTGTGTACGGGGGGTGGGGGGTGGTGATGTGCCAGCTGCCTTATGAGAGTTGGCCGACCCTGCGGCACCAGGGGGCCCGGAGCACAGCCGCGAAGGCAGCAGCAGTCCTTACGAGTCCTGTGGGCACTGACCCTTTCCTCCCTTTTGACAAAATTTCAGAGTTGTGTTCCCTGCAGGAAACAGTGACTCCTGGAGCAGTGAAAATGATGTTCAAGGATATAAACAGGTTTAAGAGCAGTGTTTAAAGGGACACACCACGTAATCCATCTTTTATAGTGTTGTGCCTTGCAAGCTGTTGACTTTGTGGTAAGGCAGCAGCTTACAAGTTTGTGGGAAGAATTAATTTCTTTTGACTATACGTATTTTCATATTGACCCTTCCTTCCTTCCTTCCTTCCTTCCATCCTTCCTTCCTTCCTTCCTTCCTTCCTTCCTTCCTTCCTTCCTTCCTTCCTTCCTTCCTTCCTTCCTTCCTTCCTTCCTTCCTTCCTTCCTTCCTTCCTCCCTCCCTCCCTCCCTCCCTCCCTCCCAGAATTGCTAGTTCTCTATATAATGGTGTATATAATACCTCACTTACCTCGCCCTGCACAGCATTTAGCATTTGTCACTGGCAACGGAGGAATAGTCCCAGAGGGCCAGGGCTGGAAAAACTCATGACCTTCTGGAGTTTAGTTCTCGTACTAGATCAAGAAGGAAACCAAAGGGAGGCAGAGGGAATGTGCGTGAATCCTGGAAGTCACTGAGGGGAGTTGGCCATACTCCTCACAGTTGTTCCAGGGGTCGAGAGAGAGCAGCTCCGGGACAGACTAATAAAAGACATGCACAGTGGACGGAGTTATCCACCCACAGAAGCTGACCCCAAGAGGGTCTGCAAGTGACCGCAGAGTGTGTGAAGTCCAGCAAGGGGACCTGCATTTCTCAGGAGGGAGGCGAGAACAATGGCCGTCGTGCTGTGAGTGGAGATAGACTCAGTCACGGATGGATGGCCGAAGGCCGTGAGAAGAGGTTGGTTGCGGTTGAGCCGGAGCAGAGAACCAAGAGCTCCACATTGGCCACTTGTGACCAGCACTTGGCAGTGGCAGAAGCAAACTCTCATAGCAGGTCAGGGTGGTCTGTGAGTTCTTGGCGTGGCCTCCATGAAATCACCCTATGACTCTTTGGTCTTGAACCAGTACACCTCAGTCTCCATAGTCACTCCACTGTGGAGGGTCTGGATGTTTACTGCCCTCCTAGACCGGAAGAGAGTCCATTTCTCAAGTTCAGTGTTGCTAAAAGCAAACATATGCAGCCAAACTCGTCATAAGGCAGATACTGACGAGTGACTGAAACAAAATAGCCATCAGAGGAAGTGGGGTCCAGTTCGGGTGCCTTCAGCCACCAAATAAGACCGCCATGTTGGTCTCAGTTGATGTTGGGTGTATGCCAATTGATTGGTCGGAGTGGGCCAGTGGGGTTGGTGGTCAACTGCTGCCCTGTGGAGACAGCTGTGTGAGGGTTTGTCAGCCTGGCCCGAGGGAGTGAGCTGTCTGCACTTAGTGCAGAGTTCTGGTGCCCACAGCAGCCCCTCAGCGCAGCCCCAACTTCACTCACGCATGACCAGCATCGTTGTGAACGAGTGGGGAGGACGCTGCTGGAAGCAGCTGAGAGTCTAGGCAGCAGGACATGCTAGTTCGTATGCTGGTCAGAGTAGATTCGCGAGCGTCTCAGTCGCTGCAGAAGATGAGAAATTAATATGGATGAAGGAAAGACTGTGAAACAACGCGTTCTCTTTCCTTTGTCTGTTGAGTCTCCGGCCCTTCCTTGGCCTGGGTCAGGTTGATTCCCTCGACCCTGGGCAGGTTGTCAAGGTCACCCCAGGCATTTGCTATCACATTTGCCACATTCCGTGAGGACCTAGCATTCGGTCTGAGACACAGCAACCCTCCCCAGACTTGTGCATTGGGAAGAAGGGCAACATGGGCGGGTTGACATAGCCAGTGAGTGGAAGAGGGTGGGCCTTATTGGCAGCTGGGGTGCTAGTTTGTGCCTAATACCTCAGCCTCTTGCCTTGGGGTGACATGAGCCAGCTTTCTAGGTGGCCCCTCTGCGATGCTGGTGGGGCTGAGGTTCAGACCCTGCCTTCCCAACCCTCCACTCAGGGAGGCCTCTTGGTTACACGGTGAGTGGTGGCTACTGGTATGACCCATTTCAGACCCCCTCCCCCACTTTTGATCCACCTTGACCTCTGAAATTCTCCAGAACGGTACCACTTGCTGTCTCAAAGTTAAGGCTCAAAATGTGAACAGGTGTGGTGGAGAGATGATGGGAGGTAGGGTGAGGGACTTGGGCCAGAACCCAACTCTACGACTTACTAGCTTGTAACTTGGGCCCAGTTCCCTGAGTGGTCAGAGCCTGTTTCCTCACCCAAAGCAAAGACGGTGAGGCCATCTACACCCTAACACAGCCAGAGGCACAAGACAAATACGGGTATGAGTAAAGCACTCTTCGAGTCTACGGAAATCCCCATTCTTGTCATGAGAGAACATTCTGCTTCCCAATGTGCAGGATGAGAGACACATTCACTTGTGACAACACATTTTCTCTCCATGTCCAAATGTGCTTTTCCCCACAGTCAGTATATAAATTTGATCAACAGCTTAGTTTGTTAATCTGTATCTTGTGATATTTGCCTAAGAAGATTTTCTTCTCTTGCAAGTGGAGAGATGGTAAACCAGAAAGGTGTCAGATCACAGACTTAAAACAGTAGTTGGTGGAGGAAACGTCCAGGAACCACAGAGGAGCAGCCAAAGCCAGAATGCTGAAAGGGCGAGAACATAGCTGGAGAAGAAAATATCTTTATGTATTCTCAGGAGACTTGCTAGCCCCACGCTTACCCCAGGGTTGAGCGGTCTTCTGGTGGGGTGATTCATCCTCTCTGCTCTTTTACAGTCACTGTGGCTTCAATCAGCATCCCAGCTCCATTCTGCTTACATTAACACGTCCAACTTGCACACACTCAGTGAGAACCACACACTCATCACACACTGATGGGATGGGTTTCCCCACAGCTTGAACTGGCTGCATATCTGGCTCACAAGTCTCATGGATTCACATTGATGTTTGTAGATTTCTATTTAATCCTCCTTTTGATCAGAGTGTATTAAGTTGACAGGTGCATGTGCACGATTATCCTGAACATCAAAAAGTGGGGATACACTTTTGCCTCTGATGCTGGAGTATTTTTATCCTTCAGTTGGGCCCCAAAGAACTTTGTTTATGCCTCCATATGTCATCTCTTCAGATTATTTGCTCACCGTCCCTTCCTCCAGAAAAAAATGGATACGAAAACCTCTTGCTTTCAGTAGATAAAAAGGTCTTGTATATAGTAGGTAGCTAATTAAATAACATGGCCAGATAATTTATCACTCAAACGGGGACACCTTTGTTATGAGATATGTCAGCATTGTTAATTCGATAAAGACTGTAGGGTGGTCCTGGGCATAAGGGAAGTCCTCAATAAACACCTGTTGATTTTGAAGTAGACAAAGCAATTGGTGACCTCTGTTATTACTTCATGATCTAAGGGTGAGTGTGAACAGTCAGGTAAAGATCTTTATTAGTAAGGCTTCTTTCAAGGGATGGCGAGAGAAACTCCATCCGTGCTGAAGCCTAGAAGGGAATTTACTAGCTCCAATACTAGAGCGTCCAAGGACTCAACTAATTCCATGCATACCTGAAGCCTTGGGGTCATTCTGTGTGTGTCTCTTTCCATCTCTGTCTTCCCTTCTCTCACCTTACTCATCTAAGCTCCTCTGTGCACGTAGCGTAGGCCTCCAGTGTCACCAACAGTCTGTGTTCGTGCAGCAGGTACGGATTATGGCCCAGTAGTACCAAGCCTGCCTTCTATACCTTTGAGCCTCCAAAAATGAGACTGAATCTTTCTTGATAACAACGTTTTTGAATTGAATTGAACACTCAACTGGCCGTGACCCTGCCCCAAGCAAAAATCTCTACCTGTTGGAAATAATGATGTCGAGAAACTTTTATTGAGCCCATAGGTGCAGATTTACCCCATTAAACCTCATCCAACTTTCTGTGCCTGCATTCCTTCATCTCATAGATAAGAACCTGAGCATCAGGGATATTGAGGGACTTTCCCAACATAACATGGTAGGTTCAGAATGCTGGTTTTATAGTCAAACTCAGGTTTTATTCTCAGCTAAAAACTAGACATGACACATAACAACTCTCAAGAACATGTGCATCAGTGAAGCAGTTTGCTTGAAAGTTTTTGCAAATGGCGTATCACATGGTGTTTGTGATCTGGACATGTGGTCCTTCCCCAGGTGGAGACCGAGATCACTGATTCTCAGTGGGGGTGATTTTGTCTCCTAGGGACACGTCTCCAGAGGTGCTGCTTTTGGCATGCAGTATATGGAATCAGGGATGCTGCTACAGGCACAGCAGTGAGGGGATCACCACCCTCAACAAAGAATAAAGGGTGATCCAGCCAAATGTGTTGAGTGAGAGACCCTGTGCTGGCAGAACAGAAATCAGCCATGAACTTGGGCTTCTAGAAGCTCACAGTTTCATCAAGGAGACATGTAAATAGGTAGTAAAATCACAGGAGGTGATTGAATAGCGTGGGAGGCGTTCGGACTAAAGAGAGAGAAGGGACAGAATCACCTTGGGGAGCCATCGAAGAGCTGTCCTGTGAGAGCTAGGGGTAGCCCAGAGGATCAGAGGTTTGAGCTCCAGAGGACACAAGCAGAGAAGCTTCTGGGGGTGGGAAATGTGTGTCCCCTCACCCCACTGCTGCATCTTCACGTCTACAACATGCTCACGTTGGAACACAGTTCACCAAATGCCCATCGCAGGGGTTAGTGGATGAATGAATGAACATAAGCATCTGAGGCCAGGTGAAGACAGTTAGGGTCCTCCCGCTTGGAGATTCCTTCATTTTATCATAGTAATTGTCTAGGTGTTGGGGGAGAGGGCAAATCTTATTGACTGGAATAAGATTTGACTTTAAGGAAGGGGAGAAGAGGGAAGTTCTTCTGTATTAGACAACATTGTGAGCAAAGGTGTGGGGTCCCAAAGCAGAGGTGCAGGTTTCTTCTTCTAAGGTGAGCCCTAAAGAGAATTCTAGAAGCTGCTGCTGCTCCAATAGGCAGGTGGCCTCAGGGGAGACAGGATTGATAATGGTTGCTATTTTTCTCTTGCCAGTTTGTTTTCTGTAGCAACAGAAGTGTAGCTGGAATGAGCAATAAGGAAGAATAAATATGTATATGTATAGATGAAGGGAATTACTTTGAGTTATTATCACTATGAATTAGTCATCGTCACCAGGTGTGGTAAGTGGGAACCTGAGAACATTCTTTCAGCATTCATTTTTTACCTTTTCCAAGTAATGATTGTCAAACACAAAAATAGAACAGTAGATCTAATGGGAATTTCATGAAAAAATATCACATGGCTATAGTTATAAAATCTACTGCTGAAATGATAGTTTCTGTATTCTTAGCAGGTGCTGTTGGAAATGGCTTAATATCTTAGTTCTGAGCAAAGCTTGGCTGTTTTCCACTTTGCCATGAGGCCCTTGATGATGCCTGTTGTTCACCCATTCAACATGCCCAAAGTCCTGCGCTGTCATTAACGTGTTTGTGGCGAACACTCAGGGTTCCATGGAGACACTGTCACCAGCAGGGAGTGGGCTGTGATCGCCACAGTGAGCAGTAGCCTAGGGCCATCCCAAGGTTGGTTTGATGTGAGCTGGAGTTTTCTGCATTGTCCAAAGTTCTGTCTCATCGAAATGACCAAAGGCAGTTCTTATCTTGCCAGTGTGCAACAGAATGATGTACTTTGTGGAAAGATCAGAAGTAAATCAAGGTTAAAATACCTAGCTGAATGCTCAAGAGCATTGTATGTGTGATTAACAAGTCCTGTCCTGGGGACGGAGTCATGACCTGCATTTTTATTCTTTATTCCATATATTACTTCGTATAATGAATGCAAGTTGATAAATACCTCAATAAAAATTCAATTAATGTGAAAGACTTAAAGAGCGTGGTGCATTAGAATGACTTCAAACCAGCCCCCGCAAGCAGACTCTGGAGACCTGGAAGCCTCACAGGGGGAGCTGTGTGATGAGGGGCAGGGGAAGAGGTGCATGTTGACATAGGAATGGTCAGTGAAGGACTGATTACACAGACTCTGCTGTGCACTGCCAGGGATGTTTGATGGCATCTGGTAGGCATGAAGCAGGCAACAGAGGTCTCGCTGCTGTGTGGTTGTGAGGGGGAGGGGGTGGGCAGTAGAACTGCGTGTGTAATTAGCATCTGGTATAATAAGGATGCCAGTAACAGATTAGAAGGACAATTGGCTATCCAGCTGCATGATTGTGGGCAAGTCATTTCATGAGCTTTATGCTCTGTTTTCTCAGCTGTCAACAAATAGTGTATCCTGAGATGATTTGGTCGGTAGGAGGGTAAGTCTTTGTCAATCTTGGTAGAATTTCCCATGTACTGAATGAATCCTGCCTCGTTGGGCCTTACATCCATTGTTCGATCAGATTCTGTTAGCTAGCTCAGACCTGATTTCACTCATAAGATGGTCGTTGATGACTTGATGATTCGCTAATACACTAAGCAGTTTCACTTAATTTTGTAAAGAGAGCACACCACCACACAAGAATTTCGTTTTCTGCTGGTGATGCCAGCATATGCAAGGGGACACTGGAGTTTAAAGGAAATTAAAAGAATTCATCATTTTTCTCCCTCGGCTGGAGTTTCTCTGCTCAGATTTGTCGCTTTGCTGCAGTGAAGTTTCATAAGGGTCGGCCCGTCACAGCAAATGTGTGTTGCTTATTTTCACACATAACAGATGACTCTTTCATTCACAGTCTCACCGCAGCTTTTCTCTGCTAGCTTTGTAGCAACCATAAACTCACATCCTTCCATGTTTTTGTTCTATAGATTGTGTTCTGCGGAGCCACACAAATGCAATCTGCTTTTAAATTTTCAAAGTAATTTTAATGTGGACAAAGGCATACCGAAGATAATTGTATCAAATAGTTGCATCCTCTGCATCATTGTCTACAGAGTTATTGTTACTTTTAACGGAGTGGTATAGCAATATCCTCATCTCACATCTTTTGTTCATCCACTCCTTCCCTGTAGTCTCTTTCTGCAAAATTCCGTCCTTTTTCCTTATATGCACGTCCTTAGGGATCTCAACCTCTTCTTGGGGCTTCACTTCTACATCTTCAGACCTGGCTGTTGTCCCAGGTGTTAGCCACACCTTCCCAACACCGACATTCTGTGGATAATCCACACTGACATCAAATGACGCCAACCAGAGGGACCCATCTCGTACGCAACACTGTTCTTTCCCCACCTTAAGTGCGCTCTGCTCTTTGAAGGGATCAAAGCCACCGGAGCTTATCCTCATCCATATCGGAGGCATCAGACCCCTTTTCTCTGATCGTCTAGCTTTCTCTCTCTGCCAGCATCAGTTCCAAGGAGCCATTTAGGTTCTCTTAGTTGAAACTCGAGATGCTCTGTCCAGGGTGTCACTCTCCTGAAGCACCACCTCTGTGTTGAGCTTCTACAGCCCCGCTCCCCTTCTCCTCATCTGCTGCCCTAGTTCCCAAGGCTGCTGACCCCAGGCCTCTGTCCTGCTGCCTGTTCCCACTGCCTGCCCTTCCAATCTCAGCAACTTCGGTGCTGTTCTGTGGCTCACATCATGCACCGGCATTTCCCTGACTGCTGTGACAGATGGGCTCACCGTTTCCTGTTCTCATGGCCCGTGCTAACTTCACACAGCTCACACTTTGCAGGTAACTTTGAAGCGCATCCTGGTGAGCAGGGCTTACTCCCCACCAAGTGTGTAGCACTTGACCTGCAGCTTGCTTAGATGGAGGCAGGATGAGGGCGCATGATACAGAGATTTGCTCCAGCGGCTTCTGCAGCACGAGAAGGGTGTGTCCCGGGCAGCCATGGCCCCTGGAGCCTCAGCTCCGTGATGCAGATAAACAAATGAACTGGAGCCCAACTCACAGTCTGGGGCAGACAGAGCCGCTGTCCCTGGCCCAAAGACTCAGGGGAGAAAAGTGGATTAGTTATTGCACGTCATAAAGCCGGTGGGCTAGGGCTTGTTTGTTACCCAGCACAGCTGCAGCTGTCACGCTCGTGCTCCAAGCATCTCAGCCTTGCGGAACTGCCATCGAGAAGACTATGTCAGTGTCACGGTCTCTGCCACTTGTCTCCATTTTTAAAAAAATGATTCCCCTCACCTTTTGTCCTTTCCCTTGTCCCACATGGGCTACTGTTTTCCCCTTTAGTGCATTCCACTGTGATGACCACAGCCCACTGGAAAGTCTCCCGTCTTCAGTGTCCATGTCTTTAAGCTTGACCTAGTACTTTAGTGACCTAGAAGCAAAAGCCTGATCACATTATATTCCCTGTTTGAAATCCTCCCCAGGATCCCGCTGCCCTCAGGAGATGGTCCAGGCTTCTTACTAGGAACCTGAAACCCCTGGCTTCATTATCGCTGACTCCTACCCAGCAGCTCTGCTACAGAAACGATCTGCTACATAGACACCTGGAGCAATTTGCATTTCTCCAAACACAGTAGGATTTCTCTTGCCTCTGGGCCTCTGTTCTCTCTGTTCCTTCTGCCTGGATACTTGAACTCCATCCCTCTCTCCCCAACACCTCTCTGAATTCGGGTACAGAGTGCTAACTTGCAGAGACTCCTCCTTGCCTGTCTGGCGAGGTGGCACTCCTGGTCTGCTGAGCTGCACTCGGCTGTGCTGCAGAGATGAAGCCGCAGCCCAAGTGTGTTTCTCATGCTGGCGTCTGACCTGCCGGTGGTGGGAGCTGAGGATGTGCGAGCCCTCGTGGGCCCAGGCTGAGCAGCGCTGCTGTCTGGGCGCTGCGTCGTCTAGGGCAGACGTTCCTTGTGGTCCACAGCCCCACCTGGCCCCAAGCCCCGCACCTACCTGCCGTGGAGGCTGGGAGGACCCATGGACTCGTGGGGTATTTGAGGAGCATCATCTGTCTTGGCCATGGGTTTCCTGGCTGTGCATCTACGGGCGTCACGGGCTTGTCCCTCCATACACTGCGTGTCATGGCACCTCCTCACCGTGTCTGTGTCCACGTGAATTTAGCGATCCCAAAGCAGACACTGCATCGACTTCAAGTCTCCTTCTGGAGGCCAGGTGGGGCCTGATGCTAGCACCTGGCCACGGCAACTCGTGGACTTGATGCTGGATCTGGTATCTCTGCTTCTAAGCAGATGCCCTGTTCCTTGGTGGTCAGAACCTCCTCTCCCCCCAACAGTATCTCGTCATCACCTTGCAGAGCTTAGACAGCCAGTGTGCATTTTGGGGTGACAATTTCATCGCCCAGTGTCTGCTAGCCCCGGGAAGCATTGGCGTTCTGTGGGAATCCTCATATCTCGGCCATGAATTCCTGCCTGCAAGAGGTTTCCCTCCTCCTTCTCGTGGGCCTAGATGCAGACAAGGCTGGATCAGGGGGCTGGTGGCCGGAAGAGCCCTGTGGTCTCATCTGAGACTACCTGAGCCGAGCCTGGGGCCCAGGTAGCATCATCTGCATGAATCACAGCATAGCGGGCGCTGAACTGTTCTTACGTGGCTTCGAGAGTGGCAGCGTGGCCTGTGGGAGAGCTGCGTGTGGGCTCGGCACTGGCTCATACCCAGCCGTAGTCTGGTAGCTGAATTTGGATTTGTTACTCAGCTTCTCTGAGCCCCATTTCCTTGCTCATTCAAATGGGGAGAGAGTGGGGATCGAACAAAACAATACGAGGGTAAGTAGCGGACTTCTCGGCCCGACTTGTCTGCCACGGGAGAGACTGACAAAGAGCCGGGTTATGTATTTCTGGGCGGCATCTTGCTTGTCTGTTTGTATTACACGATTTGCTCCGTCCTGAATACATTCTCTGGGAAGATTTTCATTCTGCTTTGCCTTTTGTGACAAAAAGAATTGCAACTCATTTGGCACTTGAAAGCTCTGACAACACAATGTGTGGACGGCTGGAAAGAATATTTTCGATGATGTTTCAATTGTCTCATACTTTAAGTACACTTCTAAGAAATCAGACCTCGGTTTTGATGAAGCATCTTTCTCGAAAGACGCCTCTTTCTTAGCTGTTTTGAGTCGAGGTTTTCTTAGGCGAGGGAGAGGGTGTGAGACCGAGCAGATTGCAGATTTCCCTGCTGGTCCCACGTTCACCGTGCAGCCCTCTGCTGAAAGTGCGCGCCCCCCTTCTCCCACTTTCCCTGCGCAGTGACCTCCCGCCTGGCGGATGACGTCATGCATTTGCCTCCCTCACGTGTCTGCCCTGGAGATGTGCGGTTTCGCCTTTGTGAATCCAAGGGCGGCCTTGGCTGGGTCTGGATTGGCTTTTGTAATTACACATGGTAAAAATGCAATGCACACAGAGTTGAACTCTCTCCCCAGACTTACAGACCAGTTGAAGGTGTGAGCTCATGCAGCCCCGCAGCCGGGAGCAGGAGACCCAGTCTCATCGCACGCCTTGTTCTGTATGAAAATCACGTTCTCTTGATGTTAAAAAATGAGCGTGTGATCTTGTGATACTGCAACCTCTGCAGCGCTCCCGCCCCTCCTCCTCAGTTCTTTTCCGAGCAATGTGCTGCTCTCAACAGCACTCCTTGCCCCGAGGTCTCATAGGTTGGAATTAATATGTCCAGACCTTCTTTTGTGAGGCTGGAGCGAGTGATTGGTAGACATCTGTCATTCCAGAGGCACTAATGATAAACCGAGGAACTCAAGTGATCAGTAGCGCTTTGCCCAATAAGCAATACGATAGCCCTATGGCTGCGTGGACGGGGCGTTTTTTCTTCTAGATGTATGTTCTGTCACCGCAGTCCCTAGGTTGTTGGAAGGCATGCAGACATAGCTCCTCTGTGCTAACTGGGGTTACTCCGTCTGCCCAGGGGAGTGTCACAAGCCTTCCCTCCCTTGTGAAGGTGAGGATTTTTATTTGATAATGTCTTCGGCAGCACCATTGATTAAAGCCAAAACAAAATGCATTCAACCTTTAGCATGAGTGAGACAACGGAGAGGACTTTCAGGACTGAAGGTTGTCATGAATGTTGAGTCCTTGGTAGTCCTTGTCCCTCACTTTTTGGTGAAAAGCACCCCCTACTTTTCATTGGGGAGAACAACTCCTCATCCATTCTAATTTTTAACAAAAAGCTTTATTTATGCATACAAGAACTGGGGTGTAGACCAGATGTGTGTGTGGGGGGGGGAGGGTGAGAGGAGTCACCAGAGACAGAGCAGGGAGCAGAACAGGCGGATCAACCAAAACACACTGCTGAGGGGAGCAGCAGGTGAGGCAGGAGAGGTCTGCTGCCCCTGTGGGTCCCCTTCCTGTCCAGGGATCAAACTTGTGCTGCAGTGGCTGCCAATAGCTTCAGGGTGCTGAGACTTACCCCCTGCACCACCAGGGAGGAACTCCTCATCCATTCTTAACTCTGGTGACTTAATCCTCATCAGTTCCCTCCATGCCAGTGATGAACCCTGGATCGGCTAAAATCAGTGATCATATTCTGTTGCGCTGAGCATGGAGACTGGGTTGGGAGGGCAGAGAGCCCACATCTGGCTGTGACCTTCACAGCTGCATGCTCATGCCAGGCTGTCTTGGGGAAGGCGGTGCTTTACCCACTGCTTGGGAAGGTGAGAAGAGGTTCGGAGCTGTGGCAGCCACATTGAGGTCAGGAGGACGCAGCCAGTGTGGGAAAGAAGTCATGTGAGCACAGAGAGGATCTCTGGGACAAAAGGAGAGAGAGCTGGGGAACCCCTTGAGTCTCTGTCTTAAGCTGAGTTTAAATACCTTAGTCCTAGAACTTCCCAGCTCTGAAGTCAAGAAATTTGAGGAGGGTTAAGTTTTCTGTTACTGGCAAATCAGTCTTCTGACTGAGTCAGGCACCCTGAACTCTGTGCCCTCTTTCTACATGCATGCTCGGCCACCATGTTTGTGGGGTGCACAACTGCGTCTCCATGTCTCTTTCCACGGGGTGCTTCCTGCCTCCTTTATGCCTGCTCTTACAATTTGGGATGTTATTCATTCTCTCTGCATTATTTTTCTAGTTTATGTTTTTATTTGTATGTGTGAGCATAAATTCTGCTTACTGATTGCTAATTTCCAGCACCCTATTTCCACCTTTTAAATCTATCCGAGCCGCCAGTAAAAGGGGAAATTTGATTTCAACAGCTTGTACCATATTGTCCTTTTATCTCCTCCTTTCCATATCCAGGTTGCTCTGCCAAATTTAATAATCAGCTTTGTGACTATATTATAAATCTCCTTTAATGTTCTTCTTTATTGTAATAAATTTTAATCTGTTAGCTTCGGGATTCTTTCCCTTCCTGGGCTAATGAGCTTTCCCAGGTATTTAAAATGATTCACCTGCTTGACTAGTTTATTTTCCACCACTTTATATTTTCCCACTCCCCCCAAAGAACTATAGCTCTTTGGAGATATTGCCACATTCATATTCAGGCTCTTTCGGTACTGTCACGGTTTAATTCCTCTGCAAGTGGTTTCCAGAGTTCACACAGTGCTGGGACACTGCCATATAAATTTGTCAGCAATTCAAGACCTCCCCCGACACGCACACACGCAGGCACACGTGCCCTCATTCCGGTCTTGGTTACTGAACAGAAGCTTCCATAGGCACCCTCAGTGGCCTGACTGTCATGCCCGGAGACCCAAGGAGAGCTCTCATCGCTTACCTCAGATCTTCAGGTGTGTGTCTAGGTCAGACAGGACCTAAAAATCTCTTCTTTCCATATACAAAGAACTCACAAGACTCAAGAAAAATAAAGTAAAAAACCCAATCAAAAAATGGGCAGAAGAACTTAAAAGACACTTCTCCAAAGAGGACAT
>JAGFMF010011663.1:3580884-3657287 GCA_019455555.1 Galemys pyrenaicus | reverse complement strand
CCAGAGGGTGCACAAGGGACTGAGGTGATGGTGCACGGGTGAAATGGTGGTGGGTACTCCCTGGGGACTACAAATGATGTCAAATAAAACTAATAATAAAAAAAAATCAATACCATTTGTTAAAGAGATTAAAAAAAAAAAACTCTTCTTTCCGTCCCTCAACCTCTAAGCAAATCTGGGTTTTGTTTGATTTCTGAAGAAGTCCACTTCTGTCAGCAGAAAGAGACTTTATTTATTTAAAAGATTTATTTATTTATGCACACAAGAACCAGGGTACAGGCCAGAGGTGCAGGGGGTGAGAGAATTCACCAGAGACAGAGCGGGGAGCAGAACAGGCAGATTAACCAAAACACACTGCTGAGGGGAGCAGCGGGAGGCAGGAGAGGTCTGCTGCGCCATGGGGGGCCCCTCCCTAGCCGGGGTTCCAACTTGTGCTGCAGTGGCTGCGGATGCTTCATAGTGCTGAGACTTAACCCCCTGCACCACCAGGGAGACCCTAAAGGACTTTAAAGGAAAGTCAAAAGAGGTCTTCCTCAGGGATCTGTTTTAGTGTTGTCTTGCTCTTCCATTTTCTCATGTGTTTCTGGTGCCTCCTTCATTAGTAAGAACAGATTCCGCTCCTGATTTGGGGGTCCTGTACCTGATGAGCCACTGGTCAGATCTTCGGGTGACCTGTTTATTGACTTCATGTCTGGAATGTGGGGGCTCCTGCTGGACATGGCTCCATCTACACTGTCCAGGGCCACACGCAGCCTCAACATTCACTGAATGTCCCCCTCGGGTATTTCATGAGTACCCCAACTCCGCATCTCTGAAGAACTCACTGACCTTGTCCCTCAAAACTCAGTTCTTCATCTTTGTTCTTGCTTCGGTTAGGGATTCTGCCTCCACATGACCAGCCTCCACCCTAACTCAGCCCTAGGCACCCGGGTCTGTGACCCCCTCCTCTCCCGCGCTCTGCCCCAGAATGTCTGCTCCTTGCCAGGTTCCAGCCTGTCCTCAAACGCTGTTTCTCCCTCTTCCCACCTTTACCTTAACTTCTTCCAGGATGGGCATCCACAGGCTGCCACCGGCCCCGCTCTTTGCTTCTCCACTACGTCTTCTGTGTTGTTGCCTCCGCCATCTGTTAACATACACGTCCTGCTAAGAGCGTTGCTTCCCTGGTCAAAACCCAGTGGTGGGGCCTCCCTGGTGGTGCAGCGGGTTAGGCAAGCAAGGCACTATGAAGCAAACCTCAGCCACTACAGCACGAGTTTGATCCCTGCTGCCGGCCAGGGAGGGGCCCCACAGTGGTCCCTCCCTCGACTCTGGCCTGTACCCCAGTGCTTGTATGCATAAATAAATAAATTTAAAAAAAAAACAACTCAGCGGTGACTCCTCGTGTTAGTCCCACCGACTGAGCTCAAACTGCCTGGCATGGCGCCCAGGCCAGCTGTAATCCAGCCCCAAGTCTTTGCGCTGCCTACTGTACACCTCGGGGCTGGTCGTAGACGCTGGGAGCGCAGGCTGGAGGCCACAGCAACCCGAGTTTAGATTTGGCTCAGCACTTACTAATGGTTTGACTTAGGCAAAGCTCATCGTTTGTCTCAGTCCCCATAGTGCGGGGGTGTTCGCTGCCTTCGGGGTGATGACGCACTCACGTGATGTACGTGAGGCAGGCGCCCGTGCCGGAGGCCTGCGTGGGGGTCCACGCTCGCTGATCTGCTGTGGTGGGCAGAGTCTTGCATGTGCTGGCACCTCCGCAGGTGGTGCCGGCCGCCCCTCTCCTCCGCCTCCGGACCGTATGACACGGTCAAGCCACTCCACCTCCCTGTGCCCCAGTTCCCTCACCTGTAAAGCGGAGTGGCGTGGCTGGGAGAATTTAATTGGTTACCATGCAACGGTGTCTGCCCAAGGGGAGATGCTGGAGATATGCCAGATCCCGTTCGTGTTCTCAGACAGCCATGAAGGCATCTTTCTCTACCTTGGTCTGCACTCTTCTTCTTCTTCTTCTTTTTTAAAAGATTTATTTATTTATGCATTTAGAGCTGGGGTACAGGCCAGAGTTGCAGGAGGTGAGATGATTCACCAGAGACAGAGCAGGGAGCAGAGCAGACAGATTGACCGAGATGCACTGCTGAGGGGAGCAGCGGGGAGGCAGGAGAGGTCTGCTGCGCCCTGTGGGTCCCCTCCCTGGCCGGGGATCGAACTCGCGCTGCTGTGCGGTGGATTCCTCTCAGCGCAACGCCCAATCCGCTGCGCCACCAGGGAGGCCCGTTCTGCTTCTATGACTCAGGTCCCAGCTCCCATCCCCACTACCCACCTGTTGTGGAGTCTTAGTTTTCTATGTGCCGTGGGTGAAGTCCTTTCTCCTCTTGCCAGGACATTATAAAGTCCATACTGCGAAGCCCACCACTTACCAAGAAAACCAACGATCGTTGAAAACGAGTCACCAAAGTCAAAACGCCCACATCTGTGATCCTGTGTGTGCTCCTCTCAAAGGCTGGCGAGATAACAAGACCCGCCAATTACTGTCATTTCAAAGGCGCGAGGAGCGTAAATGAAATTTCCATCATCGGTAATATAGTAACGTGACGCGAAAATAGCTGTCATTTCCACTGGGGACAGAATCGCAGTGTCGGCCAATGTGACTCTGTGTGTGGCCTAAAGCAGCATTGGACAGAAAAGTCCAGTGTCACGTGGGTTGGTGGAACTGAAGATGCGATTGTGCCCCCACCCGGGTTTGCAGCTCCATCCAGTGACCTGTGGGCTCCCCGCTGAGAGGCCTTCGCCCTTGCCCAGATCGTATATGCAGTCTCACACTGGAGTGGGCTCTGCCTCTCCCATCCTTGTGTGGCCCTGTATTCCCTGGCTTTTCCTGCTTATTGCCCTGCCATGTTGCTCTTCCCACATGCACGTGTCCTGCAGCCATCACGCCAGGGCAGTGTCCGTGACCAGCGCGCCCGGGCTGGGTGTGATGGCAGGAGGCAGCAGACAGCCAGTGTTTACCTCCTTCCACCACAGCCCTTTGCAACATCAAGAGATCGTGTCTGAGAAAAGCTCTGTTTTCATTTTAGTGCTATTGGCGGTGACGGTTCTGCTGCTGGGCTGTTAGAGGGTCCCTCTGAAAGTCGGGTGCTGATCCCAGACAGCCCTTGCCTGGTGGCTATTTCTGTGTCAGCTCTGTGAGCCTAGGCAAGCATCCTGATATTTTAGGTCAGATTCTGACAGCAACAGTGGAGTGCCCTGGAGCACTGACATCCACCTGTACGTTCTCATGGTGAACTTGAAGCGCAAACGACATGCCTTGGTGCTCTCTGCTAACCTTTGCTTGTACCTGACAACCATCTTACACGAAGACAGAGAAATGAGGGGGATACAGAGGGAAATAAAAAGGAAGGAAGGGATGGGGGGAAAGGAGAGATGACTGGCTTTATTTTCTGTCTTGGATACCCGGCACTGAGCAGACCATAAACTTTCTTGAAACCCCTTTGCCCTCCCCCACTTACACAAATCATTTGACTTCCATTTTGAATATTCTGGAATTAGAACAGACTTAATGTCAAAGAGTTAATAAAAATAGGTCACAGGCCTCCCTGGTGACACAAGGGGTTAAGTACCACACTATGAAGCATCCATAGCCACTGCAGCATGAGTTCGATCCCTGGCCAGGGAGCTGACCCACGTGGAGCAGCAGACCTCTCCTGCCTCCCCGCTGCTCCCCTCAGCAGTGTATTTTAGTCGATCTGCCTGTTCTGTTTCTCATTCTGTTTTTGGTGAATCTTCTCACCAAAAACAAGAATTGGCCTGCACCCCAGTTCTTGTATGCATGAATAAATAAATCTTTTAAAAAATAAAAATATGTCAGGACAGATTAGTATTTTGGAGCATCGGCAGTACAGGGCAAGGAGGGCAGGGAGTGAGGGAGGGATTTGTGTTCAGAATGACTGTCAGCTCCAGGGGCTCTATGGCCTGTCCCCTCACATTGAAACCCAGTGTGAATGTACCTGGAGTCAGGGCTTTGGGGAGATAATTAGGATTGGATAATGTCATGAGTATGGGGGCCTTGTAATAGGATCAATACCTTATCCTGTGCTCCCCCTCCTTCCTTCCCTCTCCTCATTGTGAGGACCCAGTGAGAAGGAAGCATCTGCAAGAAGGGAATAGAACATTCACTGGTAGCCGACTATGCTTGGTGCCTTCATCTCAAACTTCCAGACACTACAACTGTGAGAAAATACATTTCTGCTGCTGAAGTCACTCAGTCTGGGGGTTTTGTTCTGGCAACATGAGCTGATTAAGACAAGTCTCAGCAAATAGACAATATCAATAAATGGGTATAAATTATTTAAAACAAGGGAACAAATATAAATTTGCATTTGAACAGCATACTAGTGGGAATGAAAAATATGCTAGAGGGATTTCATGGGAGTTTTGAGTAGAAAAAAGAACCAGTTAACTTGAAGATTATTTGATCTGTCTGAAAACAGAAAGATAAAAAAATGAAGAAAAAGAAGAAATGTCTGTGAGACTTGTTGGGGATTATGAAGCAAATCAACATACTCTTGGGGGGGGGGTGGAAAATTATATTCTTAGTGAGCATTTTTTAAAAAAAGTAGAGGTAGGAGATTCATAGATATTTGAAGAAAAAAATGACTGATATTTGATGAACAAAAACCCACATATCAAAGGAACAGAATGATTTTGAGTAGGATAAACTGAAAGCTGTATCTAGACACATCATAACACAAAAGTCAGTCAGAAGTAAAGAGACAGTTTTGAAAACAGCTTTAAAAAGAAAACAAAAAGGAAAAGAAAGAAATAAAGCAAATCAACATGTAGAAAGGTCCTGCAATTAAAGCTGATTTCTGATCCAAAAGCATGGAAGCCACAGGGAACGTGACATGTGCAATAGATTAAAAGAAAAAGACTATTAATTATGAATTCTATATCCAGAAAAACTATCTATTAAAGATGAAGGGGAAATAAGATGTTTCCCAGTAAAGAAAAACTGAGACAATTTGTTGTAAGTCCTTTAAGCTGAAACGAAATTACCATAGGGAATAATTTAAATCAATATAAAGGAATAAAGAACACCAGCAATCAGGAATTTAAAAAGTCCCAAGAGACAGTATAAATGTAGATTTTATTTTTTATTATTTTTTAAAGATTTATTTATGCATACAAGAACTGGGGTACAGGCTAGAGTCCAGGGAGGTGAGAGGACTCACCAGAGGCAGAGTGGGAAGCAGAGCAGGCAGACTGACTGAAACACACTGCTGAGGGGAGCAGCGGGAGGCAGGAGAGGTCTGCTGCGCCCTGTGGGTCCCCTCCCTGGCCGGCAATAGGGCTTGAACTCGTGCTGCAGTGGCTGTGGTTTGCTTCATAGCGCGTTGCTTAACCCACTGTGCCAGGGAGGCCCTAAATGTAGATTTTATTTGTAAGTTTTTTTAAGCTCACGATGTAAAGACAGGTACCTAAAACAATGCTTACAAATTTGTGTCAATCACAGTGTACTTTATTATTATTTTAAAAGATTTATTTCTGCTTACAAGAACGGGGGTGTAGGCTAGAGGTGTGGGTGTGGTGGTGAGAGGATTTAACAGAGACCGAGTGGGGAGCAGGACAGGCAGACTGACTGAAACACTGCTGAGGGGTTAGCCGGTGGGACAGGAGAGGTCTGCTGCACCCTGTGGGTTTGCTCTGCTGGGGATTGAACTTGTGTTGCAATGACTGGCAATAGCTCTGAGACTTTAACCCCTGCACCACCAGGAAGACCCATCACTATGTACTTCATAGAGATATGAATTGTATCACAGTAACAGCACGAAAGAAGGGTGAGAAATTGTGCTAGCTAAGAACAAAGTTTTCTCAAATTATTGAAATTGAGTTGTAATCGTCTGAGCTAGACTATTTTTATATATCACTCTTACAACTCAGAAATAAAAAAAAATGCCTAATTAAAATTGAGGTAATATTTTAAATAGAAAT
Source organism: Galemys pyrenaicus (assembly GCA_019455555.1). Lineage (NCBI taxonomy): Eukaryota > Metazoa > Chordata > Mammalia > Eulipotyphla > Talpidae > Galemys > Galemys pyrenaicus. The sequence goes on along the minus strand of JAGFMF010011663.1, from coordinate 3,651,317 downwards.
TCTCCAAATTGGCCAAAAAAACACATGAAAGATATTCAATATTAATAATTCTTAGTAAAGTTCAAACAAACAAAAATCACAATGAGATACTATTTCACATACACTAAGATGGATAAAAAAGACAGATAATAACTAATGCTAGTGACCATTTGAGACCCTCATAATTTACTTCTGGGGATGTAAAGTGGTCAGACAAATAATCAGTCTGACACTCTGTATCCCCTCAAGCAACTTTTCAGTGGAGGAGATAGATATTAATCAGATAGATATTAGTAGATACATTTATTAATCATAAATTACAAGTATGAAGGTCTCTGTTGGAGAGGAATTTGTGACAGTGAGAGAATATAAAATGTGTCCTTGACCTACTCTTTTCTAAGGAAGGAGCCCTTGAGATGAGATTTAAATGAGTAGACTGAGGAAAGGAAGAGCGTGCCAGCCTAACGATACAGCAAGTGCAAAGGCCCTGAGGCAGGAAGAAACCCAGCGGAAAGGAGAACTTCCCTTCTGCAGTGGGAAAGGTCTGGCAGGTCCACAAAAGTGAGGGAAGCCAGGTTTGAAATGAGATTAGGCCAATAGAGACTGTTCTTTGGACTTGCAACATGAGCCAGCACCTGTTAAAAATGTAGAATCTCTGCCTCTCCCCAGGCCTCCTGTATTGAAGTCTGTATTTAACAAGTTCCCAGTGAGTTGTTGGTACAAAGTTTCAGTTGCTTAATCTACGTCAGTGTCCACTAACTGGCCTGCAGGCCCAACCCTCCACTGCCTTCTGTGCCTGGAATCCTGTTGGCCCATAGCCCTGCCGTTTCATTGACCAATTGTATGACCACTTTCACGTGACAGTGACAATGGGGGGGTTGCCATGGAAACTGGCCCACAATTCCATGGGCAGGAGAAGCCAGTGATGATTTTCATCTTGGCGGGTTCTCTCTGGTTGCGGGGACATGAGGTGCTGAGAGGACGTGCCCTGGAGGAGCTCGGACTTCAGAGGCGACTCACTTTTATCCTCCAAACGGGTGGTTCACCCATTCATGGAGGAGATGTCATTATCATGACCTCCTCCTTTGTCCCAAGCTCCGTCAGGGCCTGGCGGAGGGCTCGTCCTCACCCAGGGCCTGCTGCTCTCCACTTACTTGGGAAACAGCTGGGACTTAGCCCTGTTAACGTTCACTGCCCTCACAGGTGTCCTGTTGGACACGCGGGTGTCAGGATGCTCCGATGCTGGGTCTGCGTTCAGCATGTCCTATTCTTGACCTGAACTTGGGGCTATAGGAGCAAAGCCCTGGGCTCCCTAGTGAGCTCCAAGAGAACCTGGAGAAACAGGAGTCAGCTCCAGTTCCCAGCATGGACAGGATGGCAGGAAGAAGCCACTTGAAGGTGAAGATTTTCCCTCTGTGTCCCGAGGAAGCTGGGACCCTTTATCTCTAAGGTTCTCGGAGCTTTTGTCCTCGGAGTGGTCCAAGGTGACCAAGAGGGGGCCCTGGCTGAGCCTCTGGCTTATCTGAGTCAGCTCCCTGCATCTTTATTTCCCCTAAGTGCAGCTCTTCACCCATCATGCATAAACCATGGTTGATGAGAACACTGAAAAAAAAATTCCACGGTCACAAAAGAGGCCTTTGAATTATGCATTGTTTCCAGTTTTACATACTCCTGCTCTCTCCCTGTCATTTGTGAAGATAATAGAACACCACTGGCCCGGCCATAGTGAGAGCAGCATTTCCTGCCAATTAGGTGTGGTTGCGTAGACCCTGGTCACACGGCTGGCTGGCTGGCTTTTCCTGTCATGAGTTGGCAGTGGTTGAATAAGAAGAATATTCAGTGAGAGAAGTTGGATGTGTATAAACTCATCATGACAAATGGATGTGGCCATCAAACCCACAGTGTGATTGCAAGAAAATGCTTTGGGAAGTGGTAACGGATGGCTTCTGGAAGAGGCTGTAACTTGGTGTATACAGAACGAGGGAAAGGCTGTGAGGATAATAAGTTGGTTTGAACAGAAAGGTTCTTAGCATCTTCTGGGCAATCTGCCTTCTGCAGAAGTGTAGATTTAGTGCATAAAAGAGCAGTTTGCTGGGTAAGTGGACTATCTTATAGAGAGCACTGAAGCGGGGCCAACAGTGTGATGTCAACTCTACCATCTCGTGAAGTCATTGCTTAGAATTACCCCCTATTGATTTCTGTCGATGGTGCACGACTAAAACAGTATTTTGTCAAGTCATCCTATGTTAGATGCAGTGGAAAATAGGGAAGCCATGCCAGCTCCATGGGAGTGTGACCGTGCAACCTCGCAGGTGCTCACCCTTAATGGACCCTGTGTTTGGTTTGATGCTCTGCAGTGGCCATCTTGAAATTCTTAATAGGTTTTGGAAAGCCTGTACTTTCATTTTCATTGGATTCTGCGCATTATGAGCTTATTCCACAAGAAGTTGGCAAGGTCTGCTTCTTGCCTCTAGGAGCGCCCAGTAGTGTGTCTTAGAATCCTACTGGGACAGTCATGGAGGGACTTGATGAATTACTCTGGGCCTTGGCTCTTTCGCTTGTGTGAAGAGATCACACAGGCTGTGGCCGAAGGCAAGAAACTAGAGGCCTGAAGTACTAAGGTGCTTTGCCCATGAGGAGATGGCTCAGGGCATTGGGGCCACCTCCTTTTCAGTCCTGGGAGAAGGGGCCAGGCTAGTGGGGCCCATTGCTGGGTTCAAGGTGTGACTCGGTCCAGTGGCATGTGACATACACTCACTGAGGACTCAAGAACAGCTGGGTGTGGGCGCACAGCACCGCATGGAATGTAGCTGGAGATATGGCAAGACTGTGACTGGAAAACCCATCAAAATGGGAACCAGGTGAACAGGCCAGCCACAGGTCGGAGGCTCAACCCCACCTTAAAAATCCCCAGTTCAGATATCAGACTCGACCAGATCTTTCAAAAGTAGGATGATTCCTTCTCCACAGGATATGGAGGACCCACCTTGAGTGTCTGGGCAGGACTGAGTATCTGTAACTGTTCAGAAAGAAAACTTAAAAAATATTCATAGTTTAATGTCAATTTATGTCAAGCATTTGACTGGTTACTTCTAGGTCAAATTTTGCCACAACTGAGTTATAAACTCTGGGTTTTTAGAGAGTCTTGATTTTGAATTGTGGTAAGAGGCTGTAGTGCTGCTTCAAGTAAGATTCAGGTACTGGGGTGATGAGAACAGGGGAGCAGGGAGAGGTCAGTCATTTCTCAGGGGACATCAGTGCCTGACACCTGCTCCCATGGCTTGTCAGGAACCTGGCCTCATTCTGTCCACCCCAAGACACAGACATTCTCTGAGCTGAAGCCAAGAGGGGCCCAGCATCTCCCTTAAGGACCCTGCTGTCTTTCCCCCACTGCTGCAGTGCGGAGCTGCCTCATGGTTTCTGTTTTCGGAGTGGAAAATAGTGTTTTGGGAACAGGTTGTCCTAGGACTCATCTGTCCTGCCCGCTGTCATCCTTCCAGGCAGTCTCCTAAGCAGCTCTCTTGTGAGATGCCTTGGCGCTTGGCCAGAGAGCCAGCCTCTTATTAGCGCCCTTCTGGCCCCAGATCAAGTGAAGCCAATGAGACAGGCTGATGTTTATGTGGCATTTTCACTGGGAAAATAGTGGTGAACCCATCCAGGTTTCACACGGGCTGCTTCCCTCACTTGCAGCTTTGCTGGAACCATAAAATTGATGCAGTAGAAGCTGTCAAAGATCAAGTAGAAAAACCCCATTTTTTGCTCTGTGGGGAGAATGGTTCTCAAAGTATTTTCTCTGAGGCAGCAGCCAAGCAGCACCTGGAGGTTGTCAAAAATCTCAATTCTTAGGCTCCACCCAGAACCACTGAACTGGGAAGTGGGGCTGGGAATCTGTGATTTGGTGATGAGCTAAAGTCTGTGTTAGATAAATGCTATTCTCTTTCACATGTGCAGAATTCTATTTTTTTTTAAAGCAATGCCACTTTTTCAAAATCCTTAGTTCCTGAGATCCCGCAGAGCTAGGTTACTATGGTTGACTTCTCATCCATAGGGACTAGAAAGATGGTTACTGGTGGGTGCAACATCTTCATAGGGGTGGATAATTAAAACAACCTTAAAAATATACATATATACATATAAACACATAGTTTATCATATATATGAAAATAGAATATAATAGATACATACTTTATAGTTTCTCCGTTGCTGGCCAATCATCTTTTCTACATCTATTAAATGCATGCCCACAGGTTAGATGTTTAAGGATATAGGTGTAGGCTCCAGATGAACACTTATCGCTAATAAAGACATTAGGTACAGGTGGCAAGAAGGAAGCCCAGGCTGACCCCAGGGAGTCCTGAGCCCTCTGGGCACAATGTCTCCATCTCAGACCCCTCTGACATCATAACCTACCTACACCACATCATAACCTACCAAGATCCACCCACCAGCCTTGTTCAGAGATCCACAGCTCGTGTGTCCTCAAGTGCCTTTTATACCCTGCCAGAATAACCCAGACAGGCGAGCCAAGCACAGACTTCCAGCCTGGACTTTTTATTAAACAATGTGTACAAGCTGGTAAAGTATGTCCTTGGGGGTTTTGTACTTGAGGCGGAGCAGTTCACTAGTGGGGCATTTCACCCCTTTCTTGGCCATGACCAGCTCTGTGTCTGAGGTTCCAGATGTCATAGAGGCATGAATGGAAGCAACACAGATCAGCCACACATTGATTCTGTCCCCACACAGTGAGATTTCTGGAAATGCTCTTGTTTTCCTTCCACAGTGAGCTGGTTTCAGCAGGCATACACATGCTTCCCTTACCTTTTCTTCTTCCTGGAAAGCAATCACAATGAGTGAGGGAAGCAGCTTGTCTGAAACTGTGTAAAGATGGCGTCTCCACAACCGAAGCTGAAGAGCAAGATGCCCTAATCTGGACCCTGTGACATCACTGAGACTCTTTTCAGACTTCTTGTTCAATGGGAAAGAGGTGCCTGTTTCCAGAGATGTGGTGACTATAAAGTGAAGCAATCCTCAAAGAAGCCAGAATGTAAGAGTCAACATTTCTTTACATTTTGTCTTTGTTGCCACAGGAACACAACCTCTGTGGTCCCCCCAATGCCCTGTGATGTCAAGAGCATACATACCCATCTGGTAGGTCTGGAAGTAGAAATACCAAGAGACCCCAGTTTCCAGACTCACAGTTAGTGAGGGACAAGACCAGACTTGTGTCTAGAGCCTCGAGGCAAACGTCTACTTTGGGGGCAGCAGGGACAAATGGCAGCTGAGTGGGGTCTTTAAGTTAAAAAGTTGCAAAGGCCCTGTTTAAAACAAATTACTGAAAATGAGAAGTAGAGCATGGTGGAACACACTAGACCCTGGGAGTGGGCTGGGAAGATGAAGAGCCACTTATCTCCACAGGAAATCAGCCTCTATTCAGGCTCTGTTGTTAGGGACAATCATTTTCTAGCATCCTGTTTCACTCCTACATGAAAAAGTCACTACAGTGAAAGCCCAGAGAATGAGACTGCAGGCACATCTGGGGAGTTCCGAAAGGACTTCTGTTTTTGCATGATCTTTACTGGCTGAAATGTCGGTGGCGGGTGGTTTCTATCACCTGCTTTTTGCAAATTGGGTAAATCGCCTTGTTCCACGGCTGGGGTTGGACTTGAGCTAAGAGGGTGGTATGGCTGAGATGAAGCACCGGGACAGTGCAGCAGTGGTCAGGGGCCCTGTCTCTGGAACATCCCTCCCAAGACATCAACCTGGGCCCAGTAATTTGCCAGGTCTAGAACGTATATCTCAGTATTCTTATCTGGAAGATGCTAGTGGCGCCATCAGAGATTTTGTACAGATTTTTAAAAATCACTCATGTTAAGTACTTGTGAGTGATTTTTTAAAAAAGGGTTAATATAATCATCACCCCTGGTCCTGATGGCTACTGTGTGTGTGATGTTAGGAAGCAACTCTGTGGCCCTCAGTCTCCGCGTCCATAAAGTTGTGGGACGCATGAAAGTTCTCTCATGATATCTGATGGAGAAATGGAAAATTCCATCTTCTGTGCCTGCCCACATCGATATCTGTTCATGAGGTCACACGCTGTTGTTTTGTTCACATCTGTTTAGCCAGTTCTTAGCACAGTGACCGCCACCTACCAGTCACATATGTGGCCGATAAATGTTTGAAAAATCTGAATGTTTGTGGCATGTATGTTGACATATCAATGTTTGAAAAAATTTTGCTTCTTGAATATCAGACTCTCTGGTCTAACCATGCAAAAAAGTGTCCAACTGGAGCTTTAAACGAACATTTCTCAAAAGCAATGGGCATGGTCCAGGAGAAAGCTCAGCCTGTGAGCTGGAGACTGGGGGTGTGGTTTCACTACCATGGCGGGGGGGTCCCTGCAGGGATGGTCTAAACTCCACTAATTCCCAGCAGGAATGCAAATTCAACGTCTTGGGGATGCTGAGAGAAAAAAAAAGCATCAACACCTGTTGTCTCTCTGTTCACCTTTTATTTGATGACACCTTGTGTCATATCTTTGTGACGTCAGACGTATTTTCATTTAATCATGGTCAAGGTTGGTTTCAGTCCCAATGTCCTGTTTCCCTTGTGGTTTGTCTGTGAGAGGGGGCTTCCTCTGATAGCTTCACCCTACAAGTGCGAGGATTAACAGGTGGTCCAGTTGACCAGCTCCACTCTCTTCCTCCTGCCCTCTCTGCTGTAGATACTGTCCTTGACGACAGTGACTGAGATAGTGACTTTTCGGTGAAAAGAGATCCACCGAGGGAGACTAGTGTAAAAATATCCTTAAAACCTTGCAGTAGGTCCTCAAATCCCCTTGCCATTTCTGGGACGGTCCATCAGTCTGTTTACAAGTAGTTCTGAGACAGAAAGCGAAGACTTACCTATCTTGTGTCCCTGTTTGACACCCCAGTCATTTGACTACTTGGAAGAGCATCCAGATTGTCAGCCATATAAAAGCGGAAGGCATTTCATCTCTGAGGAGCAATGTAGCCAAAACTCATCAATAAATTTCCACGGTGAATTTGAGTTCCCAGTGGGAACATCACGAGCTCCAAAGAGGCCCGGTCGTTTCAAGGACAGACAGCCAAACATTGAGAAGCAGGTCACCAAAGCAGCAATATCCACCCCCGAAGATGAAGCTGGATGCAAATGTCCCCGTTCCATCCCTGAAAAAAGACCATGAAAGTAATGAGGTGGAAACAGACTCCTGTGACATCCTCCCACCACCTGTCCTCATCTGGATCTCCACCAGAAACAAGTTCCCACTCGCCTTCAAGATTACTGAATTAACATTTTAAACAGGAGTCTGATCACACAGCCTCCTGCCTAAAGCCTTCAGTAGTTTCCCACTCCCTTAACATAAAGTGCAAATCTCTTTCCAAGGCCCTCCTGGGTGGATAAGCCAGGGAGTCCAATTCTTTTAAGAAGCTTGATATTTGCAAAATGCACTTATTCAACAAGTATTTCTTGAATGGCTGCTGTTGGCCAGACAGTATGCTATAGCCCAAGTAAGTGATGATGAAAACACTGTGTGGGTGTTCAAAGAATCATAAAAACAATCTTTGCTCTGTCGAGTGGGGAGCTGGTGATTGAGGCCGTCGCCAAGTGCCGCAGGTGTAGAGCACTCGTGCTGCCCCAGGATGCCACAGCCACTCCTACCTGAAGACCATGTGGCGCCAACCACACGGTCTCCCTCCCACCTGCAGGAGTATCTGCCCACATACAGTGCACAGTGCGGAGGAGCAGAGCCGAGCGTGGCATCTGACGGGAAGGAGGAGGGGAAGGGCCGCTGACACGTTCTTTCCTCATCCTACATTTCTCGTGAGAGGAGCAGGCAGGTGTGTGGATGAGATGCCCACATGGAGGAAGCTTGGAGGTGGGGGAGTCATTCCCCTCAACCACAAGAAGCATGGAACACAGAACAGGTGAGTTCGATATTTGAACAAAGTAGTAAGAGCCAACATGTCTTGTTGGCCTGACTAGGACTCATTTCAAGCCCTGTGACCTTCGCCTCGCTGGCTTGCCTTCTTATTTGGGTTGATGTCCACCCAACCCCTTGGAATTCATCCATTTCTTTCAGTTGACATTTTTGTTCCTTTCTTCCAGTATTGGGAAATAATGCTTTGGCTTTTGGTAGGTTGAACTATTTGAAATTGATGATAAGTGTTTGATTCACCCAAAGTGGCAATTTTACATGGTCCAAACTAAGAAATATGCTTACAACTTGTCACAGAATATTGGTACTAAATAGAGAGATGTAACAAGAATGCATGTTTGAGTACTAACGGATTCATTGATGATAACTGATTACAGCTGTAGGTGAGTGGGTAGGTGGGCAGTGGCAAGTCCATAAGCAGCAAAGAGAGGGAGCACACTGCGGGCTCCAGCTGTGAGCCTCTGGCTGCTCTGTTCGATTAAGAGTTTTTTGTTGAAAGTGTCCAAGTCAACTCAGCTGACAGGGGAGGGGGACAGAGCGGGAAAGGGGGACAGAGCTACCAGGGAAGAGAGCAGGATCTTTGGGGAGGGGCCGTGTCATATTTGTCTGTGGTTGCCCGTTAGAGTCTGACTCCCAGCCTTCACCTCGTTGCTCACAGGAAGAAGAAAGACAGGGGAGAAGGGAAGACCTAAAGACGGTGGCTGTCACCGCTCATTGGCGCCGGCCCTGGACTTTCCCAGAGGTCCATGCGGGGATGCTGAGAGGTCAAATCTGTTCTGCTTGTGATGCCAAGATGTCACGCGCCTTTTCCACCGACGTTTGCAGTGATGGTGCAAAGATTATGGGTGCAGGTGCAGATCAAGTTGGGTGGGTGTTAAGTTAAGACCAAGTCCAAGAGGTGCAGTGCAGACCACGCAAGTAGGAGGAGATGTTGTCTGTCCACGTGAGAGTCAGAGGGTCAGGAAGTTAGGACTTTCTTGGTTGACTTATTCACTGTTTCCCCATGAGAATCATTCTGTGTGAAGAAACAAGAAACACACATAGTATTTCTGTTGCGAGCCAACTTGACTGTTTGGAGGGAAAGCATGTCTTCGTGGTTGGCGTGCGAGTGGGGCCGCTGCTTCTCTGGACAGCCTTGTTTCTCGAAAAGCAACCAACACAACGTGTCTCTTTAGACATGGGCATTTGGCAGACACTTTCTCAAAAAAAGAATGAAGGGAGCTTGTCCCTTAAAGAAAAGCCACCGACGGTGTTGCTGATGACAAATCTGAGCGTCCACACAGACACATCTAGAATTTTCGAAACTGGTTTATGCCAATGTGAGCTTGGCAATGTCCCTTTCTTTGTTCCCTTTTCTGTCCTTTTTATGGAAATATGGTATGAGTGTTAATAAGCATTGAGTTTTTGTTGTTCTAAGATAAATGAATGCCCTGTCTAGTTCTCCATTTTAATTTAAATATGGAAAAATATATCTTCCAGATAGAAGTGCTTCCTGGAGTTTTTGAGTCCAAAATAATGGATGCAAGGAGGTTGAGAGACTCTTCCCTGAGCTAGCACTCTTTTGTCCCTTTAGATAAACTCTGAGAGGGGCCTTCTCCTGACCTCTGCTTCACAGTCATCCTTCAAGTTCTCCCTCGTGGTCTGGCTCTGTGTATGTGTCTGTCTTCCTTTCCATTATAAACACTTAGGTCTGGAAAAGATGTTTGCATGATTCAATTAGTTTCCATGGGGTTGGGAGATTTTCCTCCCTGCCTTATAGCTCCCAAAATAATTTTGTGCTTTCAGTGAATCTACATGGGGGACTGTCAAGTGGAAAAGCAGCATTATAAACTCATATGGGGCTAAGAATACAGAAGGATTAAGTGAGAATGAGACTAAGGTCAATGGAAATAGAAACCAGGTACACGAAATGACAAATGTAAATGCTGGAGATGGTTCTATTTTGGTCAAGTCTTGGATGTGGCCATTTCCCCCAAAGCATCTATTCTGTGCCGTGCTGGTTACTGACGCTGCTGTGATTCTGCCTGACAAGGGTGGCAGACTTAATGACAGCATGATCGCTAGCAAGGAGGCGACACCTAGCCTGCACCCCTGAAGAGAACGCCTGGTCCCCTCATTTAGATTCTCAGCCAGTCACTGCGATGGCTGCTCCATTGCACTTTCTAAGTGATATTATTAATAATGCTGCTGAAACCATCTAACTTTAGCGTGTGTGGGCTCTGGGGGCTCTCGTTATAATAGAAGCTGAGGGTTAGGTCACATAGAAACTTCAACAATATTCCATTTGGAGGATATTACCGTTTTATTTTTTTCACATGAATTCCATTGTGGGTTTTCAGCAATTGACTCCTTCCCCTACCTGAACAATTATCTCTTATGTAAAATGGTAGTATTAGACTAGAGCAGTTGTCTTTAAACAGCAAAATGTTAATCTGAAAATCCAGTATCGAAGAGAGAGACGAGCTGCCTGGCGTAAGGTCTTGGTCTCTGCACGTCAGCAGCCCTGACTTCTAGTCCTGTTTTCTGCTCTCCGCAGAATTCCCCGACTCCTCTGTGCTTTATCTTTCCAGAATGACCATATCAGAAATCCAGCTCTCTGTCCACACTGCACCTCTGTCTCTTGATTTTCTTACTGTTGCTGCTAATAGTATCTTATATTTGCATAGTGCTTTACAGTTTATAAAGTGCCTGTACATGCATTATCGTAGGTCTCCCTCACCTGATACGAGGTGGGTAGGATCATCTCCTTGTTACAGGTGTAAAAATGTGGCTTGAAATAGTCATGACGAAAAGAAGCCCTAGTGAATGGGAGAAAATATTTGCACATCACACATCTGATAAGGCTAATTTCCAAGGTCTACAAAGAACACATGTAGATAGAAAACAAGACAGAGTAACAGAAAAAATCCAAACCCAAGCAAGTCCAGAAATTTGACTACAAAATTGAGACTACCAGCAGGGGGTGAGAGCGGTGGGGGGGCAAAGTGTGGCAGGACCCCAATGGACGGCGGTGAAGGACTTTTGTGCCCTGGTGGTGGTGGGTGTGACACGGTAACATCATTTGTAGAGGTGTGAACCAATGCCTCTGAGCCATACATGTTGTATACCAACATTACCTCAATAAAAGTAATGCAATTAAAAATAAAATAAAAGTACATGGGGCCTCCCTGGTGGCGCAGTGGGTTAAGCAACGCACTATGAAGCAAACCGCAGCCACTGCAGCACGAGTTCGATCCCTGCCGCAGGCCAGGGAGGGGACCCATGTGGCGCAGCAGACCTCTCCTGCCTCGGCTGCTGCTGCCCTCAGCAGTGTGTTTCAGTCAGTCTGCCTGTTCTGCTCCCCACTCTGTCTCTCGTGGATCCTCTCACTGACCACACCTCTGGCCTGTACCCCAGTGCTTGTATGCATAAATAAATAAATCTTTAAAAAAAAATAAAAGTACATGTATACCCTTAAAAAAAAAAGTAAAGAAATAGTCCTGACTTTCCCCAGACTGCACAGTCAGGAGAGACGCAGCTTCTGGATACTGCAGCTCAAAGCTTCGGTGTCCATGGCCTTGGCCTTCGTGGCTCAGGGAAGTAGCGATGTTGCTCCCCCTTCTCTTGTGCACAGATTGAGGCACCTGAGCCCCGCCTCCCTCGTCCACCTGTGAACCACTCACCAGGGTCTTTGAGTCTCTCGTGGGGCGTGATTTGCCTTTTCATCGTCACAAGGACACTTGACGTGAGACCGACCCGCTAACCAGGGGGGAGGGGAGAGAGCCTTCCACCACCAAGGTGCTCACAGGAGGGCATCCAGCCCACACCACCTGCCGGCGCCTCTCGTGGAGTTCAAGATGAGCAGATGCTACCCCCTGCCCTGCTCCCCGGTGCTGGGGGCGAGGGGGCAGAGAGGCGGTAGGAGAGAAGGTTGCATCTGCAAACAGCCTGGTTGGCTTCAGCTCAATATAATACGAAAACAGGTGTGCGTATCTGCATATGCACGCCGTGTGTGCACCTCCCGGTCACCTGGAGACGGGTGTCAGACATGTGCTCTCTGATTCTGCACCAGCTGGGCCAGACCTGCCCAGTGCTGCACAGAAAGGCCCACAGTTTTGGAAACCCCCAGGCTTCAGGGGTAGGTGGTCACAGTAAACCAGACCTACCTGGCAGACCGTCAAGGTGCATGCCGTGACCCTGGTGACCTTCAGACTCCAGTTAAAATCATATGTGTCGCTGTCATCTCCGGAGGCGGCCGTGCTGACGTGTGCTGTGTTCGGTGACGCAGAGATGAGTGCAGCAGACAGGCTGTCAGTGTGGAGGTGGAGGACTGCTGCGCTCCTAGGCAAACAGCAAACCTCCTAACTTCTCCGAGACGTATTGGGCAGGAGAACAGCTAACAAGCACGTGTTACTTGCCACAGGAAGCCTAGCCCAGAAGTCCAAGGTCGCATAACTGTGTGCCAAGCCTGCCTGCATGTAACTAGCCATTACTGTTACCTAACAACTTTTTGTTTCCTTATTATCTTCGTCCAGAGTGAAAGAGTGTGCGCCTCCAGAGCCACATGCAGCTCCTGTGAGCGTGACTGCTTGCAAGTCTCGCAAGGATCTCGGCATGACACTCCTTTCTGTCCCTGATTGTTGCTTATGGCTCTTGCAGCCTCTGGCTTCCCCCAACACGTATGTGGCAAACGGACTGGTGATCTGAAAGCCAAGAGAGCTGGTTCCTCTGGTCACCATAGCAGACCCGGGGCAGAGGGGATAAGCGACGTCAGTGATCAGTTTCAAAGGAGTGATGGGTGGAGCGCACAGGGCTGTCTGTTCCTGGGTCCCTGTTCCTGGAGGCGGGTAAGGACTGTCCCGTAGAAGCGGTGCTTGTTTTCTTAAACAAAGTCACTTGCTTTCACTCCCCATTGGTATTATGTCTATGGATCTTTATTTTAAAATAATTAAAGTTTAAAAGAAATTGTTACTAAAGCTAGTAAATAATTCATTCAAATAATGACTAAAGAACATACTAGCATTATACAATGCTCAGTTAATGATAAAAATATTTTATTTAGCCTCCCATGTTTTATTCAGCAATTTGATCATTTTTATTAGATTGAAAGCAAAGATACCATGAATATTAGAAATGAGAGATGAAATCAGACACAGAAGGGAGCTAGGTTAGTTGAGACAAATGCTGAGAAGGGAGAAACGGACCATGAACACGAGTCGTGGCTCACTTGCTGTCAGTTTTCCTGCAGTGACCTATTTGTGGAAACATGGACTGAGCACCCTGATACAAATGGGGTGGAATCCGGGGGTACTGGGGAAAGTACGAGCTTGAGGGTCATGTGACCTGGCTTCTAGTCTTCGCTGCTTGCCAGCTACGTAACCCTGGACGAGTTACCCTCGTGCCCCATCTCCTCCTTTACCTTCCTGTCTCATCGCGATCTTGGAAACCCCAAATCAGATACTGAATATTTCAGTGGCCAGGGAGAGCGCGGTGGCCCGTCGTTGCCAAGGGCAGACCCGCAGGGTGAGGGGATGAGTGTGGCCGCCCTGGGCAGTGGTGACCAGCAGGGAGGGAGCAGCGAGCGGCCTCCTGTCCTTGCCCTCTGCTGTCTTGACCGCCTCTCCCAGAGGGCGGAGCCGGCTGGAGGCCAGAGGACAAGGAGCTGTTGATAAGGGCATGGCTGTGAGTCTTCCCGCTTGGAGGAGGGCAGGGAAGCACGAGTATGGCCTCGGGAGAAAGCGCAGGCACAAGCAATGGGCTCTGCTGTAGCAGGAAACTGCACAGAGGCAGCGTGGAAGCTGCTGGAGCTTTGGTGCCTCCTTGTACAGGGAGTTTGCTCTTCCCTGGGACCCTGAAACCCACTCCTGGACACTTGTCCTAGAGTAGCGGAGGTGTCCTGAGCACGTCTCCAAGGCAGGGCTGTTCAGGGTGATGCCGAACTGGGAAGTAGCCGTCGAGACCTGGGCTGATGCCAAAGCAGCATCGTCGAAATGTCTGACTTAGCACAGCGAGTCCTCAGGGCTTCTGTTTGGTCTTCGGTGGGTTGACATGAGGACGCCTGGTCATAGTCGCCCTGGGGTGCTCATCAGGAAAGGGCAGAGAGGTAGGTGCAGGGGACTTGGCACAGCACGCAGCGCCAAGCAGGAGAGTGACAAGTGAAAGCACCCGAAGGTGGTGAGCTGGGGGGAATTCTAGCACAAGGTCTGCCGGGCCGAGTCTGTCTCCTCCCCTGATAAGTGCTTAGAAAAACACTTGTCCTGCCTCTCGAAGAGACGTTGGGGCCGCAGGAAGAATTGGACGTGAACCGCTTGTGGGCTGTGACCAGCACCCCGGAGTTAGGGTTGTTCTTCTCCTTGGAGTGGAGCCTCTGGTCCCAGAACCCCGCTCTGTTATCAGCACCCACGGCTGTGGCTTGTCTGGGAGTGAGGATGAGTGATCCTGGGGTTTCAGCAGGCGCCCGTGCGTGTCCGCTCACTGGAATCGAACCTTCCTCTACGCGCACCGTCCTTCTCGCTGTGGCCGCGTCGGTGCCTCGCTGGCCCCTCTCAAATCTGACAGCGCAGCACGAGAAAATTGCACTTTGATTGCCAAAGGAAACTGCAAACTCTGAAAAAGATGCAGGGTTTTGTAAAGATGAAAGGGATGATGGAGAATTTCTCTAATCTCATGCAAAATAATTGACAAATGAGGATCTGACAGCGTTAGACCAGTTAATAATTGAAAAAGAGAAAAATCGACAAGGAGGATGACATGCTGGGCTTCAAAAGAGAATAATTTGATGATCTGAATATCAAAGGGTGCAGGGAAGCCTTGGGGAGAGCTGATGAAGCCTTAACATTTTTGCCAAAAACTGTCCTCTCTGTGGCGTTCTCGGAGCGTGTCCTGTCACGCGATTATGTAATTTCCTTGGAAAGTGACTGCGTGTTAGTGTTAATGACCATCAGGCAACTGCAGTGCGGCCGTGTTTTTATTAAATAGAAACTTATTTTAGTTGCATTTATTTTTTACCAAAAAGTTCAAATTTTCTCCACCCTCCATTTTTTTTTAAAGATTTATTTATTTATGCACACAAGCGCTGGGGTACAGGCCAGAGGCATGGGAGGTGAGAGGATTCACCACAGAGAGCGGGGAGCAGAACAGGCAGACCAACAGAAGCACACTGCTGAGGGGAGCAGCGGGAGGCAGGAGAGGTCTGCTGCGCCATGTGGGTCCCCTCTCTGGCCGGCGGCAGGGATTGAACTCGTGCTGCAGTGACTGCGGTCCGCTTCATAGTGTGTTGCCCAACCCACTGCGCCACCAGGGAGGCCCCTCCACCCTCCATTATTGAGGACATTTTGGTCCCCACTTTTAGTGGGCGTCCACGGTCGATGTTAGGAGTTGTGCCATTTCCTTCTCCCTTTTAGGTCCAGAGAGTTCTCAGAACAACCAGTGAGCGACCTGGACATGTCAGACGTGGAAGCGCCAGCAGATTGGTGAAGGCGGGAAAGCATCGGCCAGTCCCGCAGTCTGCCACGGGGGTGAGTTCTATTTTGCGACCAGCCCAATGAACGGGCACAGCTGGTGAGTGTGTGGCGGTGACAAGCAGTCATGTGCTTCCTGTCTCGTGGTGCCTTCTTGTGTGGCCACAGCTGGGGACGCTACGCACCCTTTCTTCTTCTGTGAAACGAGGAGCTTTGCGAGGACTGGGTGAGGTGGTTGGTGTCCAAGTCTGTTGAGCTACGTTGCAGAATCGATGCTAATGTAGCATGGTGCTCGGATTCCTGTGGCCCTTGCTTCTTCTGCTCTGCCTTCCCCCACTTGAGTGTATCTGTGGATCTCCTAGATTGCTCTGCTCCCCCACCCCAGCACGCACATCCTGGAAGACCGTGTCTCATTTGTGTACTGATGTCGTGTCTTCTCCTGGGCAGTGTGGAGCAAGATCTGCTTCTGCTCTGTGGTGCCCCCAACCTTTGTGATCTCCAAGGGGCGGTGGGGAGGAAGGTGGTAGAGGAGGGTCTGGCAGTGGTGCTGGCCAGGGCACGGGAGGGACCGCTGCCTCCTCTAGGACTGTTCTTTGACCATTCCTTGATTCACCCTTAAGGCAAACATGGCTCCCAGCAGCATTTCTGAAACTCACAGTGTCCAGAACTAGAATCAGCCCGACAGTGTAAATTATGTCATCCTTGCAACCCGCCAGACAGTAACGCCGTGAGCTGGTTATTTTGTACACATGGAAAGGGGATTGTGTAGCTACGTTTGAGTGACTTGTTGGTGCTCCTGCCTGTACCTAGGCCTGGAGGGGCACTGCAGGTCACCACCCCCTCACGTGTGACTGCCCACCGAACTCTGCCGCTCTGGCCAAACGGGGGCACCATGAAAGCGCCTTGGATTTTCACTCCCGGTGCACTGTATATGATATTTCTCCAAAGCACTGTGTTCCCCAAATCACTGTTTACCTCTACACTGTTTCCTGAGACAGGCCGGGCAGGAAGAGTCCCATTTCACCTGTGAGTATTTATGGCTTAACCAAGGTCATGGATTTAGCTAGTGGCCGAGCTGGGACCCCTGGACCGTGGGGCACCTGGCCCATCCCTGTCCCCGCCATTCCCCAGCTCCCCTTCTCGGTGCATGCTGGGGGGTGCCAGGAGCTCCGTGCCGTGTTTCTGTGGCGGCCAGCTGTGAGCTGCTGTGCCTTCAGAGCAGAGAGCTGGAGGGAGAAGCTGGTCCTAGGGGACGCGTCTCTCCCTCCTCCAGAGAGCCCATCCATCACTTTGTCACTGCCGCGCCCCGGCGGATGCGCGCCCAGTGAGGCTGGGATACGTAAATGTAATGGAAATCAGTCAGGGGCCAATTTTCCCTATCGAAAAGGGAATTGCATTTCTCAGGCATGTGGGCAAAGAGAGGTTGATTAAACATAAAACATTTCCACAAAGGGGGCAGCATAAAGGAAGACCGAACCTCTGCCTGTTTGGAGAAGGAATTTTCCTGCAGAAAACAGCACGGAGGGCCATCTGTGCCGATAATTCCATGTGACGGGCGCGCTTGTCTCGGGACTGCTGATTCCAGCAGCTTGGAGCACTCACGTTGACCTATGTTTGCTCGTCTAATTTGTCGCACGATTTTGAAGTTTCCAGAATAGGATGTGAAATGTGAAATCATGCAGGAGGTAATGGGGTGGCTCACCCCACATTTGGTCATGTCAATGGTTGTTGACAGAGATCAATAGTCCCTCTTAGAGTTGGCACCCTTGGGTACGGGCTGTGCAGAGACGTCTGGAAACTGCTGGCTGTCGCGGCGGTGCCAGCGGGCCGGAGAGGCAGTAAATTAGCGCTTGGGGTTAGGACCGGGGCGCCAGGGAGCAGAGCGCCATCTAGCGGGAGGACGCAAGAGGGATGGCGGACGGCGTCTCAGGGCCGCGCTCTGATTTGCGGGTGGACCTTGCGTCCTGGGTCCAGGCCTGTTTTTCCCACTCTATCTTGCTACCTCTCGTTGTCCTCGATTCGAAGCCCCTATTATATCTACTTACTCTCATTGCGTCCTTCTCGCTTCGTTTGCTGTCGTCATTTGATCCATTTACTGTGCCATTTTTTGGATGGCTTTTATTTATTTGTTTTTTTACCTTGATTGCCACTGCAACAATTATTTCCCCTGTCTCTGTGAACCACTATCACCCACCAGTCTCAGCACAGTGCCCAATCCGAGAGCATGCCCCAAAGAGGTGTTTTCATCGATGGGTTTATTGGTTCACCCATTCTCCTGTTACTGTTACCCCTGCGTCTGGTGCTCTGAAACTGCCAGCCAGCTCTCTGCCAAATAATTCAATAAACACCTCTGAGCCTTGTGGGGGTGCAGATTCTGTCTCATGCCCTCTGCTCACGCCTGTAGGTACAGATGAGAAACGGCTCAGGATACATAGTCTGTGCTCTGGGGTTAGAAGACGATATTTCCGCTGTTTATGCTCCATGCCTGTTTGGAACGCTTGCCTTTTTCCTTAAGTGTCTTTATTCCAAAGACCAAAGGGTCACAAATGAAAACCAGGACAGGATGTATTTATCACGGTTTTCCGGACAAACAGAGGGAATAGTGTGTGTGTGTTTAGGAAAGGGGGGGGAAGAGGGAGAAAGGTGTTGATTTTAAGGGGGTGGCTCATGTGATGCTGGAAGCTCACTGAGTCCAAAACCTCCATGCGGACTGGCAGTTGGGAGACCGCCGAAGAGCTGTGCGTGGTTCGTGTCCCAAGCTGGTCCGCAGGCAGGACCCTGCTTTCTCGGGGGCTCAGTCTGCTTCCTCTTAAGGCCTTCGGCTGACGGCATGAGGCCCATCCACATGAGGGTGCTCTGCTTTACTCAGCTTTCACCCATTCGAACGTCGCTCTCACCCATACAACACCCTCACAGGAACAGCGGGAATACTTGACTCCGTGGCTGGGTGCCTGGGTTCAGCCAAGCGGACCCACACATCACACGCCTCTCTGAACACACAGACTTGGGGCGCACGGTTCGAGTCATCAGGAAGAAGGAGCAGCTTGTGCCCTGCCTCACTCCCACCACGCCCAGGCCCAGCAGGAAAAGCAGCAGCATCGCCACGCCGCCGTGAGCGTGGGCGAGCGGGCCTCCAGCCGCGTCTCTCCTCAGTCGCCGAACAAGGGAACGGTGTGGAAAGCCCCAGATGTGTGATTATATGGCTGCACCTGAGATGTAGCTCAGTGAGCCGGGATGTGTGCGAGTGTCTGTGCATATGTGTGTGCACATGTGCGTCAGTGTGCACCTCTGACTGTGCGTGTACATCCTGTACAGAGACATAGCGTATGAGCAAATTCACACATTTTTTTTCCATTTATGCACACAAGAGCTGGGGTGCAGGCCAAAGGCATGGGGGGTGAGAGGACTCACCAGAGACAGAGCGGGGAGCACAACAGGCAGACTGACTGAAACCCACTGCTGAGGGGAGCAGCGGGAGGCAGGAGAGGTCTGCTGCGCCCTGTGGGTCCCTCCCTGGCCGGGGATTGAACTCGCGCTGCTGTGTTGTGGATGCTTCACAGTGCAGCGCTCAACCCGCTGCGCCACCAGGAGGCCCCGTTTACACAGTTTTAGAACACACACAAAAAGCAAAGTTCATGAGCTGCACGGATGGAGGTCTGTCTTCAATGCCAGCCCCGCACGTGCCCCGGGGAGCACATCTGTCTGGAAGGAAGGTGGGTGAACGCATGGCGTGGGGCGCCTCAGGGGACCTCAGCCTTGTCGCCAGTGTTTTCTTTCTGCGGTGAGGCCTTCAGACTTGCTGAGCTTGGCAGTGGGTGAAATGACGTGAGCGTTATCATTTTGTGCACATCTCGTGTCCTGAGATCCAGGGAGTCAAAGTGCGACGGAGCCCGGCAGAGGCGATGCCCCTGGCCTGGGCCCCTCAGCTCCTCCCCCGCGTCTGGGACTCTCAGGAGTTCCAGAGTCTGCTCCGAGTGGGTGGGAGGGAGAGGAGCACCCGGCCTGTGCGCGCTGATCTGTCTCTGCGGCCAGCCGAGTCTGTTTAGCGCTCAGCGGTCAGCCCTGGACACCCCGCAGGAGCACACAGTGTCGTGTGCGCGGGGAGGAAGCAGGATGCAGAAGCAGCGAGCCCGTGTCCGCAGCTGCCGAAGGCCAGGCAGCGTCTGCTGTGTGTCGGGGAGCAAGCCACGGTCCAGCCTAGCCAGCAGGGCCCGGTCATCACTGTCCGCGCGTGCCCGAGGCTCGCCCCGCCTGCTGTCCCGCGTGGACTGCGGGGCTGGCCTCCCAGGGCAGGGCTCCGAGAGGCCCTCCTGCTGACGGCCTGAGTCTTAGATGGAGCGTCGTAACGGAGATGGAGAAAGAAAGGCTTTCAGCTGGAGAGGCTGAAAACGGAGTTTTTGTTTCGGTGCAATCTGCACATTTCAATTCATCGGTTTCATGAACAAAAATGTTTACGTGCCTTTAAGGTGGAAATGGGGGCCTCCCTGGTAGTGCAGGAGGCTGAGCGCGGCACTGTGGGGCTTCCTCAGCCACCGCAGTGAGAGTTCGGTCCCCGGCCAGGGAGGGACCCACAGGGTGCAGCAGACCTCTCCTGCCTCCCGCTGCTCCCCTCAGCAGTGTGTTTCAGTGGATCTGCCTGCTCTGCTCCCTGCTCTGTCTCTGGGGACTCCTCTCACCTCCCCGCCACCATGTCTCTGGCCTGTACCCCAGCTCTTGTGTGCATAAATAAGAATCTTAAAAACAAATAAAAAGTCGGAAATGGAAGGGCTGATTCAGAGGGGAACAGAGAAAGCTGCTGGCAGAGCCCGCAGGGAAGCCCTGCGCCCCCCGCCCCCGGCGGTGCTCTGCGCACCACGGGGTAGCTGCAGCACGCGGGTGCCCTGGGAGCTGGTGACACAGGGCTTTCCCTGCCGGGGAGGGGCCGCAGCAAGCACAAGCTGGGTCTCCAAAGCTGTCTGAGCGAGGGACCGGGTCTCTGGCTGGGGGAGCTGAGAGGTGACGAGCAAGTGATGCTTGAGCTACAGCCTCACACTGGAAAGGAGGAGGGGCCACAGACACACCCCGGGTCACAGCTGTTTCCTTTGTGGCAGTCTAGGTGATAGGATAAAGGCACACAAAGAGGCCAACCCTGCAAAGCGCACGATTCCAAAGGAGAACAGACTAGTAATTACTAGAGAGCAAGTGCGCTGGGCCAGAGCAGGCAGGTGTGTAAGGCTGAGGAGCGGCAGAGGGAAGCGGGACGTCTCGGTCGAGGCAGTTGGCCCCTTTAAACGGATGCCCAAGACGCCCTGGGGAAGGTGGCTGGGGGCTGGCTGGAGGGGCGGGGTGACCCGGCTCCAAGGCGGGAGTGTGCCAGGCAGTCCAGACCCAGAGGGGGCCAGCTGAGCAGTGGGCAGGGGAAGGCAGGCCTGTCCGGTCCAGCAGGGTCCGGTGGGCCCAGGTCAGGGTGGGGCTGAGAGCCGCTGTCTGCTGTGGCTTCTGCTCTGTGGGGGCAGCTGCCGGGGCGCTTGGGGCAGCGTCCAGGCGAGAACTGGCTTCTCTTTTAAAAGGCTTTCTCTTACTGCGGGGGGGGGGGGGGGGGGGGGGGGGGCCNCAGGCCACGAGGAGGGCCGAGGTGACGGCTGAGGTGCCCGTGCCTGGCTGGGCAGAAGCAGAGCCGGAGATGCGGGGGTGTGGTCTCCTCTGGCTGCTCCTTGGAGGCCAAGACCACCGGGTGGGTGGTGGTGGGATGGCCAGAGGCTGCTGCAGAGTGACCACCGAGTGACCGGCTGATGTCCCTGCTAGGAGCTGGGGGTGGTGGGGGGCGAGTGCTTTTCTGGATGTGCTGAGGGGAGAGTCTTCTTCCTCTCCAGGTGGGGACATCGAGGAGGTGGTGGGGCGAGCGGAGGGCCACCAGTGTGGCCGAGCCCAGCAGGGCCAGCAGAGCAGCAGGAACACGCTTCGGGGCGGTAGCCACTGGCTGTGTCCGGGTGGGAATGGGCCTGGTGTGTGGAGAGCCTGGCCCTGGGAGCTGGCGCTTGCCTGGGGAGGAGGTTCTGAGGAAATGGACTTAGTCACACCTGGGAAAGCTTAATCTGCCTTCAGGGGGACTCCTCTGGGTCAGCCCACCCAAGTCTGGGCCCTCCCTGGGTCGCCATGGCTCTGAGGCTCCACCCATGGATGTGGCCAGGGATGGGCGTGCTTTTCAGCCACACACATTCCCCCCCCCAACCCCCTAGTCCTGGCCAGTGACTCCTGCAGCTTTTATCTCAGAAGCTGCTAGCCCAGGCCCTGAGCCCAGAGCACCTGCAGTTTCCAGGGCAATTTGCAAATGGAATCATCATTTCAATGCCCCAGGGGGAGGCTGCTATTTAAAGTGCTATTCTGGGAAATCCTCTGTCAAGCCATGCCTCCTTCTGTAGGACAAATAATCCACTTTCCAGTTTAGCTGCGGAGCAGACAGTATTCCTCAAACATCCCGTAAATCCATAAAATGAAACAGAGCTGGACACGTTCTTGTTATTCAGGGAAGGGCCAGGGGGGCCCTGAGCAGGAGGCGCCAGCTCGGTGTGCTCCCAGCCCTCTAGCGCTAGCGAACTCCTGGTCCCGGATCGGAGGGGCCCAGGGGCTCTGTGAGCCCCTGTGGCCCGTGTCTCCCTCTTTTCCTGGCCCTGGCAGTGCTGCCTCCCAGGGCCCGGTGGGTGTGCTGGGTGACACCCCAAGGTCACCAGCTCCCGGGTTAGCTTCAGCCAACAAGAGCCCCCCAGACCTCTACCTGTGCTTCTGTTTACCCTGGATTATAAGCAGTAAGCTTGGGGCACATGCGGGTGAGCAGATGGTCAGCACGTGTCTACCCGGAGAGTGACCACGTGGGAATAAATGCACTCAGGTAGGTGGTGCAAAAAGTGGACAACAGTCACAGCAGAACCCTGGTGATTTTTTAAAAAGATTTATTTATGCATAAAAGTGTTAGGGGGAAAGGTGGAATTGTTAGGGGGAAAGGTGGTCCTAAATGGATTATGGGTGTGTGGCCTCCAACCCCCACTCCAGACCATCAGTGTTCCAGAACCACAAATCCGATAAGATGATTATCGAAGAGTGGATCACTGGGACCTGAGGGTGGAGTTAAGCAGCCAGGCTGGCTGTAAAACCAGAGGTGAGCTTGGGGTCTTTTTTCTTACTGAGGAGCCAGACCCCTTCCTTCGGAGCCATCTCATTCGACTCGGAGCCAGCCCTCAACGCGCCATTGCTTAGATCTGGTAGAGTGTTTGTGGATTTGTATCCCTTTCTTTTTCCTTTGGTGTTACTATTTTATTCCCCTTTCTTTCATAAAATAAAACGTGCTAATAACTTTTGCCACGTGTACCTGGAGTTGGGGCTTTTAAGTCTTCTGAGCGCGCGGGTGGAGAACCCAGCGTGGGGAACCCATTTTATATTAGGGTTGCCCTGTAACAAAAGAACTGGGGTACAGGCCAGAGGTGTGGGAGGTGAGAGGAGTCACCAGAGACAGAGCGGGGAGCAGAATAGGTGGATCCACTGAAATACACTGCTGAGGGGAGCAGCAGGGAGACAGGAGGGGTCTGCTGCACCTTGTGGGTCCCCTCCCTGGCCCGGGATCGAACTCGCGCTGCAGTGGCTGCTGATAGCTTCGAAGCGCTGTGCTTAACCCCTTGTGCCACCAGGGAGCCCTGGAACCTTGATGATCTTGCCTAAAGTTCTAGATCAGCCAGACCACAGACCCAAATCCGAACGCTCTAATGATGCTCCCTAATTAGCAGAGTACTGCAGATGTGATGGGCCGAGGCAGCTCAGATTGTAAGCAATCTCTCTCTGCTCGGCACGGCCTTGGAAATTACTGTGCTTTAATGGTCTAGTTTGCATGATCCATTATTTCTGGTGACTCTTTCCTCAGTGGTTTCTATTTTGTAATTATTTCTATCTCTTCTTGTTTGGTTCATCTTTAATTGCTTTAGATTTGAGGGGAAAATATGGAGAACACTCAGTTGTTCTTCTGAGGCCGTAATATTTATTATTTTCAGGAATAAATACATTGTAGATTTTCATGCTTATTAACTTTTGATTGTAGAGATGATCATATTATGCAAGGTGTGCAGTGAGTACATTTAAATTCATTACTTACACAAATTCCATCGAGAGTATTAATAACGACTTGATGATTTTCATTATTATGTCACTATTGCCAAATTTCACTTTCTTCTGTTTCCCAATCCCCCTGGGGATTAGCATAAGCCTTTCTCATTGTTACTGTAAAGGCAAGCAATG
Source organism: Galemys pyrenaicus (assembly GCA_019455555.1). Lineage (NCBI taxonomy): Eukaryota > Metazoa > Chordata > Mammalia > Eulipotyphla > Talpidae > Galemys > Galemys pyrenaicus. The sequence continues at coordinate 3,627,680 of JAGFMF010011663.1, read as the reverse complement.
TGAAAAGGGTGTGGGTATACATTTTTAATTCTTTTTCTTTTAAAGATTTATTTATGCACACAAGAGCTGGGGTACAGGCCAGAGGTGTGGGAGGTGAGAGGCTTCACCAGTGAAAGAGTGGGGAGCAGAACAGGCAGATCAACTGAAACACACTGCTGAAGGGAGCAGCGGGAGGCAGGAGAGGTCTGCTGCGCCCTGTGGGTCCCTTCCCCGGCCGGGGATCAAAGTGCTGCTGTGCTGTGGATGCTTCACAATGTGGCGTTCAACCCGCTGCGCCACCAGGGAGGCCCTTTTCTGAGGTTCTTCCCATCATCGTGTTGTTATCCCACAAAAAACCTTTGCAGAATCTTACGAAAAGTGTGAACTTTTTCCCCAGAACAATACATTTATATATGGCTGTATGTGACAGGTTCAGTAGATTCAAGAGCTAAATAAGGAATTCCCTGTCAAGTGAATTAATGCTCATTTAGAGTGAGTTAAGATGTTTTTTTAAATGAAAGAGGTTAAAAAGCAATCTATACATTAATGGGGGAAAACTTTCGGCAAGACTCAGAAATTATCTATGAGGAAACAGCCCAAAATAATTATTTCCCTAGGGGATTTTAATTCTTTAATCTCTCAAAAATGGAATGATTCTTCCTACTTTTGGAACTTTGAATAAAATTTCTCATGTACTTCATATCTTCCTTCCTAGCTCTTCCTATGCCGTATGCTCTTGAGTAGATCACTTTCTACAGCAACCCCCAGAGTGAGAGCCTCATTTTTGCGCTCAGTGTGCGCACATTTTTCTCACTTAGCTCTCCTTTTCCTTCCAGCTTTTCGTTATGGAGATGGACTTGGCCTTTCTCACAGCCTCTCTCGCTGTCTCCTTCTCAGTCTTATCTCTTTCTGCCGTTGTTAGATTAGCACCCACAGATCCAGTCTGAGCTCGGTGCTAGGGCCCCTGCGGAGAGAGCTCCCCCAGGAGCAGGGTGAGGGCAAGGCAGACTGAGAGCGAATACCGCCTTCTCTCTGTGCATTCGGTGTGGGTATGTGCATGCAGAAGAACTGGGGTACGGGCCAGAGGCGTGGGGGGCGAGAGGAGTCACTACAGACCGAGTGGGGAGCAGAACAGGCAGGTCGACTGAAATACAGTAGGGGAGACAGGAGAGGTCTGCTGCACTGTGTGTGGGCCAGCTCCCTGGCTGGGGATGGGACTCAGGCCCTAGCAGTGATAGCGCTGAGACGACCCCAGGCCTCCAGGGCCCCATCCAGTCCTCTCTGACCTCTTTCCACTTCCACTTAGCAGCAGTTGACCTGAGAGAAGAGTCTTCGAAACACTCTCTATTTGGAGTCTTCTCTATTTGAGGCCCCTGCATCAAGAAACCAAATCACACAACCTAGTGTAGTCTAGATTCTCCCGTTAGCTTGATAAATTATCATTCCACTCGCTCCTTGATGCACTCTTTTTACAGGCTTCTATCAAAGTCAAAAGGCGACCATAAATAAACACGAATCACAAAACATGAATTTTCAGCTCCAGGTGGGTATTAAGATGCCCATTCCCCGGGCCGCCTCAGGACGGGCAACAGCACAGCCCTGCTCAGGGGCGCTGCACAGCTCAAGGGCTGCCTCTTTGGTTCTCTGCAGTAGGAGGTCACCCCAAGTTGCTCTTCCTCTTACCTATTCTTCTGAGGTTAAAGGGAAGGCCGGCCATGTTGGAAAAGCAGAGAAAGAGGATGGCAGAATGTTAAGAGATCCCACCCCTGTGTAATCCCTAGGCTGACTCGTGGGTGTCGCCCCCTCGTGGGGTTATTTATGGTCACAGAGGGCACTGAGGAAGCACGCTGGTGCTGGGTGGTGTGGCCTGGTTACATGAGCCTCTCAAAGGCTGGGCTCATTCTAGAAATAGGGTTTTGAAATCTGAAAGGATTTCATGGGAGAAAACGTCTCCCTTTCTGGTTCTGAAGGCGGAGGAGGCACATGTTGAGGGTCTCAGCTCCTGTGTGGCTTCCCCGGCTTGCGAAGGCGTCTTACTTGAGGATGTTCAGGATCTGCACCAGGAACCGACCCTGGTTCAGTGCCGTGGACTAGTGGACAAAGTACAGACCGAATTCAGATCTTACCACAAATAGCTTTGCCTTGCAAAAGAGAAAAGTGAGACTTATTTCATTTGTTGACTTCAAGTTGCCTTTGAAAGTTGTGACCCAGTCTTGTGGCTTGGCGGTTATACGTGGCTTGTCTCCTAGCCCCGTGGGCCGCCAGGAGCGGATAAGGTCAGCAAAATGTCGTCCTGACTTAACTGTTCTAAGATTCACCTGCACTTTTCATTACGATGGTTTCCTCGTGAAACTTTTATGTTCTGCATGAAGAGGGCATCGCGGTCTGTGAGTGTTTGAAGGCTGGTTGGTGCCAACGTTGCCATGGCCACCACCTGCGGGCACAGATGTGAGAAACAGTCTCATCTGTTCTTCAGTTTTGGCCAGAGGCAGGATTCTCACAGATAAAGGTGAAAGGGACCTAGAAGTCAGAGCTCCTGAAGGTCCAGGTAAAACTGCCTCGGGCCTGAGGATTCATGGAACCTTCCAGTGGCTGTGTCTTCCCTGGCCCCTCTGCCCTGGGGGCGTTCTTGCACACAGTGTTTTCGGTGCTGCTTTGTGGAGCTGGGTGTGAAATTCGTTGAGCTCCACTCACTCTAGTAACCTCAGTCTTCTGAGAAATTTTGTAGTGGGTTTTAGAGGGACAGTGGGCACAAGAAACCACTTTCATGTCAGACGTGAGGGTGTCTCTTTCCTAAAGTTCTCTGGAGTCTGCCTTCCAGAAGCCTCCCTCGAAAGCCACTCCCAGTCTAACCCCCAATTTCTCTTCTCATCCCTCCTGCCTGTGGGTGGAAAACCATCGCCTTCCCTTTTCTTTTGTCCTCCTCTGACAGTATGTTCCAAATGCCTAGGCTTCACCATCTACTCACTTCCATATCAATCTTTTCTTCAAAGATTTTAACTGTCCCTAAGATGACTTCTGGTGCCAGGGAGGAGACGGAATCTTGTATGGCGATTAGTCGCTATTTTGTTACGCATCGACTGTTGGCTTAAGTTTCCCATACCGCGTGGTATGGTGAAATTTCTAAAGCCCCTATGGGCCTTTATTGCCTCTCTGAGTCCCAGTTCTCTTGCCAGAATGTTCTAGAACATGGTTACAGTGGACGCTGTACCTTCCGGTTTAATGACTGGACCAGTTCTTGCTGCATTTTGAGGAAAGGTCTCTGCTGGCATCAGCTTTTGTCACCTCCTGGGAGAGCCCCACTAAGCAGGGCACACCTGTCCCGGAGGTGGCGAACCTAAGGGAAGCACAAAATGAGAAAGAAGAGCGCAGTGCATGGACAGGAGAGGATCCATCTTGGTGTCCCAGCGTTGGTTCACCTTCCCAGCATGGCTGCCCCAGCACCCGTGCCCCGCGGGCGCCCCCACCGCCCTCAGCGCCGGCTGCCTCCCCTCCCGCCCCACGCTCAGGCCAGAGGTCAGGCGAACCTTAGGATGTCAGTGGCTCGACTACAAATATGGTAACACAGATTCCCCGAGTTACCCCGTAAGCTGAGACCCCCCTGGACTTGGGGGCGACCCGTGGGGCGCGCCTGGAGCTGGGATTCCCCGGCATCTTCCTGACCCCACCCCGCGGCGGCAGCCCTGCCAGCATACCCGCTCGCGGGCGTGGGGGCGGGGTCCCGCGTCCTTTGCTAACTGGTGGGGCATCGCGGGGCGGGGCAAGAGGTGGACGGCACCAGGGTTGGCGCAGCTGCGAAACCCCGTCTTGGCAAGTGGCCGCAGGGCAGGTTTGCTTTGCTCACGAAAGCAGCAACTCCCCATTTCCGGGGTCCTGACTCCCCCCTCCTGATGCTCACCCCGAGCTCAGGGGGGTGAGCCTGGGCTGCAGGGGAGGAGGAGCACCCACCCAGAAGGAGCGGGAAGGGTGAGGGGGTCCATTTGGGGCCAGATTTGGACAGTGAGAGCCACATAAAGTCTAGCCTCCCCCCTTTATCTCCAGGCCCACAGACTCTCCCTCGGCCAGCGCCCAGCGGTGCCCGCTTGCGCCCTGCGTCCACCTTGGACATCTCACGTCTCAGCAGGCAGCACTCCTGCAGGCAGATGCGCTGGTGGGGGCCTCTTCCTGGCGAGGCCAGTACCCCTGCCCACAGGCTGCAGAGGGCAATGCTGGGCTTCGCCTCCAGCTGGGCCTGTGGGGTTGAAATCACACCATCAGCCCGTTCCAAAGGGAGCAGAGGCCAGTGACTCTCTCTCCGTGCTATTGGTCTCAGATGGAACATTCTTAGAATAAAGTATTGTTTCAGCTGCGACGCCCAGCTGCTCAAAACACGCAGTAACAGCCATCTACGCCGGCTGCCGGCTTCTTATCTTGCTTGTCTACAAAGAAACCGGCTGGCCAGCCCCTGGCTTTCCTCCACAGTGACCAGGAATGTTTCTGGCTTCGCTGGGCCATGCGGCCGTTGCCTCCGGGAACGCATGTTATTTGTGCGAGCAGAGAGCGGCTTCAGGCTGATCCCACCTGGCAGAATGAACTCTCACTGGGGAGGTGAATTCATGGCGACCTATCTCACGGAAGAGTAAGGACAGCATAATGCTCTGTGGCCAAAGGGAAGCTAGATACAGAATTTAAATCTAGTCTCTGGCTCCAGCCACGAGGGGCTGGAAATGCAAATTGTTGCATTGGAGACTCGCTTGTGAATGGAAGACGCAGCTCCTGAGTTAATGGACACAGTGGGGACTGTGCCCTCCCAGTGGCAATCTGAGGAGTGTATTTATTATCCAGTGACCGGCGGCCGGCTCTGCACTCTCCCACCGCAGCCGTCCCTGCCAGGAAGCTGTGTTTGGATCCCATCGAGTTCTGAACCTCATACTTAGCAGAAGGGGTGTGATTTACATGCAGAATGTCACCTGCCATGGCAGGGTTATACAGGGCCCTAGAAAAACACCCCGACTTCTAGTCCTGGTGGGAGGAAACGGGATTGACGGTAGCCTTTGCCTTGCTTTCTGGAAGCTTCTCCCAGGACTCTGGCAGTGGCCACCTGCAGGGAATGTGGCCTTGTCCTGGGGGCTGAGATGTGCATGCTGGTTCTTCCCCAGTCACCTCCAGGGGGCATCTTGCATCCTGGTGGGTCAATACTTAGGGGATCTGCCAAGCAGGGCCCCGCCTCCAAAATTTTATTTGGAAAGTTTTAGCATGTGGAAGAAGCATCCAAGTGGCCCTTTCGGGAGACCCAAGAGTGGTCCTGGATGCCCTTCGGCTCCTTCTCTGCTTCAGTATTTGGGCTGTCCCTGGGTGGGCGTGACGTGTGGACGTCCTGGGCTGTGCCTGAGACTCTGAACGTCTTTCTTGGGTCTTGCGGCGGCCTAGCTGTACAGCGGGAGCTGGCTGGAGGCCGGGGAGTCAGCAGGGGAGGGGGGTGACTCGGGGCTGTTTCGTGTGGCACGTGTCGACAGCCACCCTGTTTGGGGAGAGTGGGGCGCCGTGGGAGGGAAGACCCGGGCCAGAGGTGCAGGCTCCTGACTCGGGTGTGTCCTGGTGCTGTCCTCTGTCAGCGCCGTGGCCCCTCTGCTGCCACGTGCCCTGTTCCCTCCGTGGTCGTGGTGGGGTCTGTTGAGAGCATCAGAGCATGTTCGAAAGTGAAGAATGCTTGACGGTGTCGGCAGTAACCCTTTTAGGGGTGCAAGCCAGAACCTCTGACGCCAGAGCCTACAGTCCGGCAAATACGTGAGACAGACTTTCACTCTTCAGCATCTAGTGGAAAACAAATAATTTCACCTCCCCTGGGATAGACAAATGGGTGTGACATCAAAATTGTATTATGTCAGAGCAATTCATCCTGAAGTTATTTAGGAAATAAGGACCAGCTAGAGGTTAAAGGACATCTGTTTTATGTTGATTTGGGGGGGGTTGAGTGTCTACTTGGAGAATCGCCATTAATAGAAATCGGATATCTTTCCAGTGTCCACTGCTGATTTATGTAACAGGACAAATGTAACAGAACAAATTTATGTAACTGGGCAGCAACCTAGTGACTCGGAGAAGTAAATGGCCTCTGGCCAGCAACCAGAAAACTGGAACAAGCACCTGCTGGTTATTAGAACCTCTTGTCTTGAGATGTCATTAAATGACCCAGTGTTCCGTAGAATGCAGAAGCCACTAACCCGCTAGGAACAAGTGAGGACAACAGGTCTTCCAGCTCCCCTGCAGGTAAAAATGTGGCTCGATTAAGCAAATCTTTTCCATCTTGACCTGAGTAACTTGTATCTTCCTCCTCCTTGCTACAAACCATAAGTTTGGCCCCAAGTGGGAAGAAACCTTAGAGAAAGCACCGGGGGCTGTCTTGGCCCGGTGGGGTCCCTGGGAGAGGGCAAGCTCAGAGGCGATGAGGCCTGACCTGAGTGGCTGGACTGAAGGGCCCACGGATGCTTGCTGACTCTGGTGACTGTGGGGGGAGTGAGGCTTTCCCAACAGCGTACCGCCAGTGGGGAGTGGAGACACTGGAGGCTGAAGTGGGAGGTGGTTACTGATTTCTCCTCCGCTCCTCTGGCGTCGGGGCGGACCGAGCTGTCCTGTGAATGGAAGTGGTCTGGGTGTTTGGACAAGCAGGGCATCCTTCTGAGCAAGCTTTTAAGAGCAAGCATGAGGTTAAGGTACCCTTTCAACTTCCCATTAGTTAGGAATCTCAGACTCTCGTAAGAACTCTGCCTGGAGCAGATGGTGGCCACATGAACTAGCCAAAAAGGGACGGATCATCCTTGTGTTTAAAAAGCTTTCTGGGGCCTCCCTGGTGGCGCAGTGGGTTAAGCAGAGCACTATGAAGCAGACGGCAGCCACTGCAGCGCGAGTTCGATCCCCCTCCAGGGAGGGGACCCACATGGTGCAGCAGGCCTCTCCTGTCTCACTGCTGCTCCCCTCAGCAGGGTGTTTCCGTTAATCTGCCTGTTCTGTTCCCCACTCTGTCTCTGGTGGATTCTCTTACCCCCCACATCTCTGGTCTGTACTCCAGTTCTTGTATGCATGAATAAATAAGTCTTTAAAAAAAGCTCTCAGTTTTAAAACCTGTCCTTGCACCTTGCATGCATCTCTGTTTAGGTGCTTTCAAAGTCAGAGTCGAACTCTGATACGTGGAGAGGCAATTTTTAACAAAATAGCTAGTTGAGGGCTGGGCATTCGTGATTTGTATGTGTCATAAAATTCAGGCAAAGAACCGAGCATCCTAGAGTGTTTAGAAATGTGAATTATGATGGCGTTGAGCTTCTGTAATCTACACCTGCATCCCTAAGTGCCTCTGTTTTCATGGTGTAACGTTCCATAAGCAAACCCATTTAATACTTCCCCCCGGAAACATATGAGATAGCCCCAGCTTTCCTTAAAACAATGAAAATAGCCATCAAGTCATGCACCGGGAGAGTGCTACGGGAACAATCCCCGTGACTGATAGTACAGTGAAGACACTCGTTACTGCGTCTCCCTTCGCCCAGCGTATTCACGTGCTCCTCCGTCCAGTGGGTGGTTGGTCGTGGCAGGAAGTCCTGGTTCAGGATTGCATCCGTCTCTGAAGGTCATTTCCTTATGTAGAGGGGAAGACACACTTGAGCACTGTGAGGGTGGCCACTTTCTACTAAGACTGGTAGAGTTGCTGGTGAGGGCTTTCTTTGGGTCAGGCATGACTCCCAAAGTCCCATTCACTTTCACTCCCATCGTATCAGAGCAACACCTGGCAACGGCAGGCACTAGAATTTCTTACAGTGGGTCCAGTGTTTCCAGTATATGTTTGAGGAAACTCAACATATGCAACCAGATGAATGGAGGATTTTAGCATATCAGGATTTCACATTTAACCCTTACCCTATGTATTAACTATCTTTTGTTAATGAAAACAAATGTTCATTTTTCTCCTTTTTCCCTCTACTAATCCTGAAAGAAATAAGTTCTGTCTGATTTTATCTGGGTTTTCTAAGGGTGCATCTCTCTGAGAATGGTTTCTTTATGCCAATCTTCGTGACACAGAGGCCCAAGAATTCCCTGCAGTTAAAAATAGAGATCCTTGAATTCTACTCAAAACCTGCTTGAATTACAAGGACTGAGGTGGAGATTCAAACATCTAAATATAGAACACTCCCGGGTGGTGTTATGCATGCTTGCGTTGGAATAGCTCTGTCTAGGCTTGGGGGAGACCCACGGGTGGAGGGTCTCGTGTAGCTGAGGAAACTGATGATGGGGACCGAAGGGCGTGTGCCCTTGTCCTGGAAGAGGATGTGGGGGAGGGTTGTGCTTCTAGGAAGTGACTTGAGGACATCTGTTCTCTCTAGAAAGACCTCTCTGGTATACTGGTCCCCTTCGGGTTACTCCCCCAGGTCCGCGGCCATCACCCTGTTGGATGGCATGTCCCAGTGCTGCAGGTGCTTGGGGTGAACGTGGGCTGAAGGAGCGGTTCTGGGGTACCTGCACTCACCCCCTTCCACCTCCTTCCCTTCAACCTCATTGAGGCTTTGCCATCTGAACCCTCTCCCCGTTGGAATGTGCGTCTGTGTCTGCCTTGGGTGGGTGAGTGTGGCCTGCACAATATGCTAAACCCTCCATTCATCTGGTTGCATTCCCTTCTTTGGACTCTCATCCAACACAAACCCGTGCGGACCTACTTCTTTCCAACCCCGCTCGGCTCCTAGGCAGCCAGGAAAGAATTCCCCACCCTGTACTGGTGTTTTGAATTGTTCTCATTCCCAGCACAGAACCTGTGCTGCTTGATTACTCTGGTTGCCATAGATACTAGTCTAATTTCCCTCCGGATCTGTCTTTGGTGTCCTGTCTTCCCTATATGTCTGCTCTGTAAGGGAGCTTTGCAGAAATTTATCGACTCGGTGTCACGGGGAATGCCAACATTAGGGCATCAAAGTGGACCGTTCGTTGTTTCAGAGAATAATCACGCGATTCCTGATGTTACATTTAAAATGTAAAACACTGAAAAATCCATCTTCCTGAATTCTCCCCTCAGTTTTCTCCATTTCCCTCCCTTCCTGGCCTGAATATTTCCTTTTCTTTCTTTCTTTTTTTAAAGATTTATTTATGCATGCAAGAACTGGGTACAAACCAGAGTTGTATGGGGGGATGCGGGGGGTGAGAGAATTCACCGGAGACAGAGTGGGGAGCAGAAGAGGCAGATCTACTGAAACCCACTGCTGAGGGGAGCAGCAGGAGGCAGGAGAGGTCTGCTGCGCCCTGTGGGTTAGGTCAGTTCTCTGGCTGGGAATCGAACTCCTACTGCAGTAGCTGGGAAGCTCCAACTCCTTGTACCACCAGGGAGGTCCATTTGCCTGAATATTTTCATGTTTTTCTAAGAGCCTTATGGTCACCTTAGTCTAAAAAGTTGCAGTGAACTTCTTGGGTATTGCCCAGAGTTTCTCATTTCCACTGGCAGCTAAACTGTCTGCATTTTGATTTTTTTATCTTCCCTGAGATTTTTCATTTAATGTGAGAAACGAGTGTCTTCCAGTCCATGTGATGTGTACTGTTAACAAAATATTAGCTATTTTTTAACTGTGATCTTTAGCTTCTGCTCACAAGGGCAATTGCATGGCCAAAATTGTTTTGAGGATTCCCTAGAAATCCAGTTAGAATCAGTGACTGTTCAGAGTTATCCTTTCAGACTCACTGCCGTCTGACCTTATGCTTCAAGAACAACTCAGGCGCCTAAGAGAATTTTTGCCTTGCGGGGTTCCATCCCACTCACCGAATCAAATTTAGAAATACAAAGTGAATTGCCATGGAGCTTGCCAACTTTTCCTCAAGGCCAAGATCTTTCAGTGATTGGGTTACCTGTTTTGACAGATTATCACCATTATTTTCCATCCCTCATTTTGTGACTCATTTAAAAGGAAATCACCCGCGGATTTGAAAGAAATGCCAGACACGTGAGTCGTGTGGGCTTGACATACCCGCCGTGAAAGAAGGAGCTGCTGTTGTCCAGGCCAAAGCAGCCGCGAGATTCTGGAATTTTTAAGGGGAAGATGTTTCAACAAAAGCTCAATTGAAATGATCAGTGCAGCCATTTGGAAACAACCAAGATTTTTTTTTGCGCTCACCTTGTGCCTGCAGGTTCACCATTTCAGGCACCGGGGCTGAGCTGAGCTGACAGACTTGTCAGACTGGGAAGGGCATGTGGTGAGGGTGTTTAATGCTTGATGAGGCGTGAATCCAATGGAGCAACGTGAATAAATTCATTCTTGGGATTTGTAAATAGATGCATTAAATGCCTTGACTGTTTAATCCACTAGTTCCCAAGAATATTTGTTGACATGGGAGATAATAAACTGTAATGACTTCGTAACCTCCTCCATGGGGATAATCCCTAGGAGCTGTTGTCGATATGGAACAGTGTAGAAAAAGGTTGGGTTTTAGTGGTTAATAATACACGTGCTGCCTCTGCTTGGAATAGTTTTTGATGCCTATTACAACCTTTTCATGGGAAAAAATAAAAATGACCTAGTCTTTGCACACTCAGATTCTTTTCACCTTAGACACTGCACTAGCTTTTGCTGATTACATCCATTACATCCATTTAGCATTAGCATTTTAATTTTATTTATTTTTAAAGATTTATTCATGCACACTAAGAACTAGAATACAGGCCAGAGGTGTGCGGCGGGGGTAAGAAGATTCACCAGAGACAGAGCGGGGAGCAGAGCAGGCAGATTGACTGACACACACTGCTGAGGGGAGCAGCGGACGAGGCAGGAGAGGTCTGCTGCGCCCTGTGGTTCCCTTCCCTGGCCGGGGATCGAACTTATGCTGCAGTGGCTGTGAATGCTTCATAGTCCTGCTACTTAACCCCTGTATCACCAGGGAGGCCCAGCATCTTAATTTTAAAGACAACCACCAAGATGTGAGAAAGGAGGTAGCCACTCGAAAAGATCCAACACACTGAAAAAACCAAGTGATTGTCTCTGAATGAATCACTCCAGCAACAGCACAGATTGATTGTCTTCCAGACCTCATTGTCTAAAAACCGAACTCAGAAAGCCGCAGCGCTGAAAGCCCTGAGACCTGTCTGCATAGAACAGCAACAGCAACCACTGTGTTTGTGGGAACCAAGAGCTGGGTCTCCCCTTTGTCAACAGACCTTTCTAGCCAAGAGAATATGTCATTATTGAACCAAAACTGGGAGAGACTCTTCCTTCCTTCCGTCTTCAAGATGGCGGCTCAGGGGCCCAGTCTCCAGGTGTGAGTGGGTCTCCCAGGCTGGTGGTGGCAGAGCTTCTCGAGAGCCTTGATCTCAGCAGAAGGACAGTCGGGATGGAGGACTACGTTGGCTCCTAGGATTTCTCTGAGTTCCTGCCTTGTCCGGAAACATTCTGAAGCCCTAGAGACAGCAAATTAACAAGTATCTGTAATTATGTTGTATTTCTATGGAAACTGGACATGGGGCCTTCCTGGTGGCGCAGCGGGTTGAGCGCTGCACTGTGGAGCAAGTTTTTGTGGCACAGCAGCACGAGTTCGAACCCCGGCCAGGGAGGGCCCCACAGGGCGCAGCAGACCTCTCCTGCCTCCCGCTGCTCCCCTCAGCAGTGTGTTTCAGTCCATCTGCCTGCTCTGCTCCCTGCTCTGTCTCTGGGGACTCCTCTCACTTCCTGTGACTTTGGCCTGTACCCCAGCTCCTGTATGCATAAATAAAATCTTAAAAATAAAACAAAACTGAACATGGAATAGATGATAAATCTCCAGTTAATCCAAACATGGGTGAAGCAGATGACCGGCTGTGAGACATAATTTCGGACCACGATGATTTCTCAGTGCTTTTACTGTCTTGCCTTGTGTCTACTCCATGCTATTCAGTTGTTTGCTAGAGGGGTTTGTCTTCGATCCTGTTTTTCAGTGTGAGGAACTGTTGACCTTCTGAAGACACAGCATTTAATGAGGGGCCGGCGCTACTCAGTGAGCTGAGACTCAGACTGGTCATTCAGGTGTGGGAAGAGGTCTGCGTCTCAAGGGGGCATGACTCACACCCCAAAGAAACGTGTCCCCTGGAAGAAACGGAATTAGTCCCCAATAACTTGCAGTGTCTTTAAGCCCGAGTCTCCATTCTGTATTGTGTCAAGGCGGATTATCTCTTCATAGTTCCTGCGATGGTAGAGGTGATTATGTCTTAGAGCAATTCCCATGAGTTATTTGGAAAAGTAAACAAATGGGGGGGAGAACAACATATTTTGTTTGTAGTCTTTGAAATCCATAGCCAGCAAATAGTCTTTGAAATCTATATCATTTTATTAGTGTCACGAGTTTAGCTGAGTGCCGGCATCATTCTGAGAAAGTACAAACCTTGTTATAATGTGATATTGTATCACAAGGATTCAGATGGACTCTGGGTCAAATTATGGCTGCTAAAACACAACAGAAAGTTCTTGTGCATTAACTTAAAAAGAAGCTTGTTCTCAGGGCTTCCCTGGTGGTGCAAAAGATTGAACACTGCACTAGGAAGCATCAACAGCCACGGCAGCACGAGTTCAATCCCCGCCAGGGAGGGGCCCCACAGGCCGCAGCAGACCTCTCCTGTCTCCCCGCGGCTCCCCTCAGCAGTGCGTTTCCGTCGATCTACCTGTTCTGCTCCCCGCTCTGTCTCTGGGGAATCCTCTCACCCCAGTTCTTGTGTGTATAAATATATAAATATTTTTTTAAAAATCTTAAAAAAAGGGAGAAGTTTGTTCTTTTTCTTCTTTTCAGAATGAGATTAGGATCCCGTTGTGTCTTATCATGGGAGAAAGACATCTCCCTTTTAACAATAAAACATAGTATTTATCTAAACAGATGGGGAAGAGTCACACCTTTCCTGGAAGCCTGAGACTAAACTGTGTCTGCTCTGTCTAGCTTTTTCATGCAGCATTCTGCCCATGCTACCACTGTCAATATTAAGCGCACAGAAGGGCCTTGGCTGGTGGACAGCGAACAAACCCCAGCTGATTCAGTGAGAGTGGTAGTGCCAAATGTCTGCGATCGCTCACGCATAGAAGAAGAGTGAGCGAAGCTTAGTGTTTCCTGGAGGAGCTCGGGGGAGAGCAGCGTCAGCCTCTGGGGACAGCAAAGTGTGACTGCGACAGCGGGCAGCAGGGCCATAGGGCAGGGGCTGCACTGTCAGGCTCTGAGGGCCGAGAATGGGCTCTCCGCAGAGGCTTCTGGGATGGCCCCTGAGTGGGCTGGTGAAGGGCAGTTATAGCCGGCTGAGCTGGAGGGGGGGGGGTGCGAGGGCCAGGGTGCAGCCGCTGGAGCTGGGATGGAGGGAAGCTCCGGTCTGCAGAACTGGAGGGTGAGTTGCCTTGAGAGAGACAGCTCGGCAGGGATCTGGATGTCCACGCCTTATTTCCCTTGCTAAATGCTTCGATGTAGTCTTTTTTTTTTTTCTTTTCTTCTTTTCTATTTTTTTTAAAGATTTATTTATTTATGCATACAAGCACTGGGGTACAGGCCAGAGGTGTGTGGTGGGGGGGTGAGAGGATTCACTACAGAGAGCAGGGAGCAGAACAGGCAGATCAATGGAAGTACACTGCTGAGGGGAGCAGCGGGCACAGCAGGAGAGGTCTGCCGCACCATGTGGGTCCCCTCTCTGGCCGGCAGCAGGGATCGAACTCATGCTGCAGTGGCTGCGGTTTGCTTCATAGTGTATTGCTTAACCCACTGTGCCACCAGGGAGGCCCTCTTTTTTTTTTTTTTTTTAAGATTTGGTTATGTATGCACACAAGAGCTGGGGTGCAGACCAGAGGTGCAGGGGTGAGAGGAGTCACCAGAGATAGAGCATGGAGCAGAACAGGCAGAGACTGAAACACACTGCTGAGGGGAGCAGCGGGCGAAGCAGGAGAGGTCTGCTGCGCTGTGTGGGTCCCTCCCTGGCCGGGGATTGAACTTGCGCTGCGGAGGCTGCAGATATTGCATAATGCTGTGATTTAACTCCTTGCATCACCAGGGAGGCCCCTTGAATGTATTCTTGGGGGAAAGGCAGGCTCCTGACAAGACTTGGGGCACATAATCAAATGTGTGTCCTGGAAAGAGCACTCTGATGGGGATTGGAAGGAGTAGGGTTAGGGGCAGGCAGGATGTAAGTAGGTAAAAGAGGAGGGGCCTAGAGTGAAATGGGAGCAGATTGGATGTGAGGGGGTGACAGAGGACCCCTGGGTGCGGGCTAGACCAGCTGGGAAGATGGCAGGGCCAGAATCAGTTTGGAAAGATGGCGGCCGTGGGCTTTGAGTTTGACCGAAGGCCAAGGGAGAGGCAGGTCGGACCCCAGCCAACGAGCAGGCGGGCCTGGACTCGTGCCGTGACCCCAAGATGTGAAGCGGCCGGTCTGGGGAGGGCGCCCTGGGATGGATTCTGGGTGGAAAGGGCCTGCGGGGGGTGTGGACACGAGCGCAGGGTGACCATGCCAGGGAAGGAGAGCAGCGTCTGCCAACACCCACTTCCTTCCTGGCAGAGGCATGTCCCTGGGAGCTAGGAAGCTGTTCGGAATGTGCTGAGGGCACGCACGCACACTGGAGCCTTCAGAAGCGCGTTTAGAAGCTGAGAAGACTCCTGGGCCAGATGCGAGTCTCCGATACACTCAGAAAGTTTACGGCATCCCACGCAACAGCAACGCCTCCTGAGAACAGGCGGGCCCGTGAGGAGGGGCAGGGCTCGGCCTGGGGCTGGCTGGGTTGAGGCCCCGTTCGCTGGCCGTGTGCTCCGGCACTTCCTCAGTGTTTCTGAGCCTGTTTCCTTGCCCTGGTCCTTTGCAGCGGGCGAGCGAGCCAGCTCTCAGGCTGGCGGGGGGAAGGGCTTGGCCATGCGCCCTGCCGTTGTTCAGATAAACATCTATTGCCCCTAAACACACGCCCGTGGATACATTTGCTCCAAATCCCCAGGAAGGCTTTAGAAGACACAGTTTCCTGATTTCCTGATTCCAAGAATGTTGGTCCAGCGACCAGAGGTGAAATACAGAAGGATTAACTGGCCGAAGTCGTGGACCAGATTGAGATCTCCTGCCCGCTACGAATGAAGAAACCGGGCGGAGAGCTGGGGTCACCCCCGCAGGTGAAGCGAGCCGGAGGCCGAGCAGGAGGCGGGTCGCACGCCAGGGCTGCACCTGCGGGCGCGAAGCCCACCCTTGGCCGCTGCCACTGGCTAAGAGCCGGGAGGCGTCTCACCAAACAGAACGATTCTGTGTTGAGCATGCAGGAGCAGTCCTAGAAAGAAGTAAATGACACCCACTGGGGAAAATGCGTAGCCAGAAGCAACTTCCTCTCAGTGCTAGAGCGCCTGGGGCCGAGGCGCGCCTTGCTCTCCCAGAAGGGCCCCCACTGTCGGGGCCAGGCCCAGCCAGGGTGGCAGAGCCTCCCGCGAGTGCTTTCCCCGCGGGCGTCGCCTGGGCAACCACTGCTGTCGTGAAGAACAGCAGAACACTGAGAGGTTTCTCCCCCTTGTTTTCTTGAGCGGGGCGGGGTTCGGCGGGGTTCGGCGGGGTGACCTTCGCTTTCAGAGAGGTCCGAGTGCAAGGAACGCTGACAAGCTCCTGGCTGCTGCCCTCGGCTGCAGCGGTGCCCGCGTCCCGTGCGCTGTGTGCAGGGAGCTTGCTGGGTGCGTCCTTCCAGGAGACGGCGCCGGCTGGACCGAGTCGAGTGGGGTCGGGGCAAGCGGGCGAAGCTGAAGAATCCGATGAGGCGGTAAAGGATGGGTCTCAGGTTGCCTGTCAGGGCGGCCTCTTTACCGCTGCGCTCTGCGCTCTGCGAGGCAGTCGTATTATCGTGGGTTCTTCATCAGGAACAGGGACTGTTGCTGGCTCGAGAGATTCGGTGCAGGGCGGGCTGGTGGGCTGCGGGCTGTGGGCTGTGGGCTGGGGGAGGAGGCTGGCGCCCTGAGCCTCCCCAGGGCCAGCTGCCGCTGTACCCAGGCCAGTCCACCAGGCATCTGTCCTGCAGGACTGAGTGGGGGAGGGATTCTGCAAACTCACTGGGTGATTGCCAGAGGGGCATGGATGCCGGGCAGGAAGGGCCTAGGGGTTCAGTCTGCCGGGGAGCATCAAACCCCACCTGGGAGCTGAAGGCGTGAGCTCCCCAAGCAGAGAAAGGCAGGCATGGGCTGTGCCCAGGGCAGGCTGTGCCAGCGTTCTGGAGGCGTCCACGGGTGACTTGAAGGAGCTCGCAGGCAACAGCAGGAAGCCCTGTCCCCAAAGCGTGGCCAGGTGACACCTGCTTGTTCAGGACAGGCCAGGGCTGGGTCTGAAGAAGGGATGAGACTGGGGGAGGGGGGACAGGCCCAGGAGCAATGAGCTGAGAAAATGTGTCTCTGGAGAGTTGGAAGCGGCCAGCCCGAGGGAAGGGTCATGGGCATGGGTTGCAGCCCGGGCGCCCGGGGCGGGAGGCTTGAGCAGAGTTGGCGGCATCTGCCGGCCGTGGGACGAGACCCAGCGCGGGCTGCACGTGGAATTTAATCACGTGGTCGACTTTTTCGTGACTCCCTGGCGGAGAAGCGGGCAAGTGAGTAAGCGACTGCTTCGTGGCCCCTCCCTGCTACCGAGGATTTATTGTTTGGAGCAGTTCCATGGAATATGGCCCAGGAGAGGAAAAGAAATGCCTTCTGCTCTTCCCAGCATACCCCACCGATAATTCTAGAGACAAGAGCCCAGCAAAGGATGGCGAGATTTCGTCAGAGTGACAGATTCCTAATGCTTAATTATCCTGCAGTGAGAAAAGTTATCTGTGAGGGAGGCAGCTGGCAATCGGCAATCGTGCCTTTTCGTGCGTTTTTCAGCTGCCTCTGGGCGGGGTGTGTGTTAATTATCGTTTCCACCCCTGGATGCCTCTGGCTCTGCATTTTACGAAGGCCCCGGTGAGCGGTGAGTCATCGGAGGAGCAGTAGTAATTCTCGGGGTTACATGTGACTGCAGGCGAAGGCTAGGGTGCAGGCTGCCCGCCCCCCGAGATGGAGCGCCCTGTGTGGCGGCCCGGTCAGGCCTGGGTGCTGAGCCCCGCTCGCCGCCTCCAGGGGCCACGGCGCCCGAGCTGTGGCCACAGAGCATCTCCGGTTTGCCCCTTCCTACTTATTTTATTAGAAACGTACAAAATGATCAGAAAATGGCAGAAAATAATAAGCTCCCACACACCTTACCAGATATAACCATTCTTTACACTCACTTTATCCTCCTCTATGTCTTATTTTTTTCTTTTTTTTTTAAGATTTGTTTATTTATGCATACAAGAGCTGGGGCACAGGCCAGAGGTGGGGGGTGGATAGAGGAGCCACCAGAGAAAGAGGGGGAGATAGAACAGGCAGATGGACTGAAATCCACTGCTGAGGGAGCAGCGGGGAGACAGGAGAGGTCTGCTGTGCCTGTGGGTGTCCCTCCCTGGTTGGGGATTGAACTCGTGCTGCAGTGGCTGGGTGCTTCGTAGCCCTGAGACTTAAATGCTGCCTCTCCAGGGAGTTCCCCCCCCCCCCCACTTCTCTAAATGACATTGGGGACTGGTGTCTACTGGCAGGAGCCCTTGTTGGTGACCAGAGATAGGGAAGTGCGCTGAGAAGTGGAGCTTTTCTAAGGTCAAGCTTAGAGCAGGGACATGCACAGAAGGGGCAGTGAGAGACCCCACGCTGTGAGCGCCTCCTCTGCGTCGGGCACGGCGCTTCCACCTACATTCAGTGCACACTGTGGAAAGGAAGAACGAAAAAGCCAATTTGCAGCATTTGCCGTCCCCATGGCCAGCTGGTCTGAGCTACGACCGGGTGGCACCGGCTGCAGAGTGTGGGGCCAGCCTCTCCGGAGCTGGGGAAGCAGCTCTCTGCCCATGCCCTCTGAGGGTTTGCAGGCGCCTGCGCTGGAAGCACCGAGAAGCAGCAGCCTTCCCGACGAGGCCTTTTACCTGACTCTAGTCCTGAGAGACCTGGAAGCTGAGCCAACCAGAGGCTGCTCTGACACGCAGGCCGGTGCCCGCGTCCCCGACTCCCTTTCTCAGCAAGTGCGGTCAGCGCAGCCCTGCCCAGAGAGGTGACGCCACTGCCGACCAGCCGTCACCTCGCCCTGTCCAGCACGACCTCCAGAGTCAGCCCAGGCAGTGGGAGCCGGTCCCGGAATGAACATCACAGAACGCCCAGGTGTTGTCTCGGGTCTGTGCAGCGCCGGAAGTGGGGGTTGCTGTGCGAGGGTCTGGGTTGGTCCCGCTGGCCAAGCCCCAGCGTGTTAAGAAAAGAACCGTGCAGGGGCCGGCGATGGCTCATCTTTTGTGCCCACTGGAGTCTCGAGGCGCTTGAGAGCATTTAGCAAAGCCATTTCCCTGTCAGTGGCCTCTCCTTAATTCCTTAGTTATGAAGCGATGTCTTTCCAAACCCCTCATGAAAAGAAGTTAGGAGGAGACAAAGATGCATCGTATCGATGGGGAATAAATCCTGCGCTCTCTGGGAACGCGCATCGTTGAGAGAACATCATCGCCCTGTGCTAATTGCTTTATTATGGATAAAAGCTTTATGATTAACTGCGAGGGACACTCCTAAGTCATCATTGAATGGGAACGTCTGCTCGCTCCTACCTCTAATGGCTTGAACAGAATTCTTCCAGAGTGATGGAGAGCCTTGTTTGTGGCAGGGGCTTTAGCCAAGCGATTATTTAACAAGAAAATGTATTCATTTCGTGTTTCAAAATCAGAAGATTGCGAGTACTTTCTCCTGACTGCTTACCCACTCCTGGCGGCCCGTCCATCCCCAACACCACAGCCTGGTGCTGAGAATTTCCTTGCAGATGCTCAAAAGCAGTGACCTAGCTGCCTGCATTAATTATCTATTAGTGTTGAACAAATTGTTCCCCAAATAGTGATTCGAACTGACCTGCATTTATTATATCAAAGCTTCTGGGGGTCAGGAATCGGGGTATGACTGAGCTGAAGCTTCAGTCAAGGTATTGGCTGGGATGCGGTCTCATTATAAGACTGGGCTGAGGCGGTGGGGAGTGATCTGTTTCCAATCTCACGCAAGTGATTGTGGTCAGCTTTCCATTCCTCACGGGCTGCTGGGGTGCAGGCCCCAGGTCCTTCCTTGCTGTTGCCCAGAGTCCCCCCCAAACTCTCCTGCCTCTGGGCCTCCCCAGAGGAGAGCTTGCAACCTGGTAGTTTGCATTTGCCAGAAAGATCAAGGAAGAGGGAACCCAAGCAAGATGGAAGAGTTCAGTTTCTATTACATCATCACGGAAGTGACCTCCAGTCACTGTCACCATATTCTGTTTGCTGGTAGATGCAGCTACTCACAACAGGAAGGGTTCCCCAGGGCCATGAACGCCAGGATCCAGGGCTCGCTGGGGACCCTCTTAAGATTGCCAGCCACACATGCCACGGGCCGGCATCTAAAATGATTCTGAATCTATGATGTAAAGCAGCAACTCCGAACCACACGGTGAAAGATGGATGTCCAGCTGTTTCCATATGCAGATCTAGATGAAGACCAGACGGAGTTAAAGCCTAACTCCACAACGCTCTCATTGTCAGAGTGTGGGCAAGATGTTCAGTCTCTCTGTGAAATGGAGGTGATTCCTGCTCAGGGCAGGGTGACATAAGTTTCTCAGGAAGATGTTCACTGCAGTTAGTGGTTATAGCAGCAACAGTCAGAGCATTCCGTGTGACCCATGTAGGCCCAATTCTGTTTTGGGCATTGACTTGCTATTTGTGGGAACCTGCTTGCATCACTCCATCTCAGGCTAGTTTGGAAGGTGTTTGCTACAAGTCATGGAAAACTACAATGGTGAAAAAAAAAAAAAAGAGGATGTTTTTCTCAGACACTTGGGAGACTGAGCAGAGCTGATCAGGTAGGTTGGCGATGATGTTTTCTGAGAACCAAGCTCTGCCTTCCTTTTGTGACTTCACCCTCCGTGTGTTGGTCTTTGTATTCAGGCTGTGGCTTCTGGTTTGTTGGAAGTTGCTCTTCTTCCTTCCCATCTCTATGCCTCAGCAGGAAGAAGGCTCCTCAGGATAACAGCAGGAAGTGTTAGGAGGATGAGTAGGGCCTCCAGAGAAAGCATCCAAGCTTAAGAAGGACAGGAGGAAGGCACCAGAATATGTCCAAGAAGAAGCCTAACCTGACATGACTTGATACGATTACTGATGGCAGAGACCGATGTTTATTTTGGAAGATCAAGGAAAGCAAAGTGAGCAAAAGCAACAACAAAAATGAGGCAATAGCCAATTCCAGGAAAAGCAAATGCCCAGTAGGGAAGGCGGTGAGGTCACAGACTGCTACAGGAGTTGATGCAGAGCATTCATGTAGCTGCCTCTGGACTGAAATGTGCACCAACCATCTGTATGACCTCCAAGTTTCAGTTTCTGTGAAATGGGGATCAACGGCAATGCCCGGAGCACCCCACAAAACATGCTAACTTCATCATCACTGTTTGCACGGTGGCAATTTCCCTTATAAGAACACTTCTCACTTCTACCTGCAGTGGTGGGTGTGGGCTCAGCCCTTCACCTTCTCAAAACCCAATTTTTGAACAAGGAGGCATTTGCACAAAAATAGAGTTGAGTAAAAACAAAAACAAAACTATTGGAAAGTCACAAGTTATTTGCCAAGTGAAAACAAAGCACTGTTTTGCAACCTCCCTAATCTGCATGGCCCACACTCTGCTGGAGCACCATGGTCCCGAAGGCTTTTGTCACAACTCTCGGCCCTCATGGGCTGTTGACTCTGATCATATTTGGCTCCCAGGACATGGCTTGTGTGTCTGATGTACAGTCTGCAAGAAACATGGCGCTAGTTTTGTTTTAGGAAATGAAGATTAATAACCAGCAGCTGGTCCATTAATAACCCTTGGGTGTGTGGGACGAAAACAAATTCTTAGATAAATTTGTAATCCCATAAATATTGGTGAAGCAGTAAACTTCTGATTCTAAATTAGTTAAGTTTCTAAGGTCATAAAACATTTTTACTGCTGCTTTCTTCTCTAAAATATCCAGCTGGGACCTTCAAAGAATAGCTACCATCTTCTTTCAACCCGTCTTCTATTTTTCCAGTATTTGTAGAGTGTGCATTAGGATTTTTGTTCATTTTAATTGAAGGAACAGTGCATATAATGTTACGTAAGTTTCGGGAGTTCAACCTTGAGAATCAACATCTGTACCTACTGCATGGAGTTGACCACTGTATCCACGTTCATCCTTCACCCTATAATTTATTGACCCCTTTTACCAGATTCACCCATGTCCCTTATCCCTTCCCTCTGATAGCCATCAACTGGCTATATAGCTGGACATTTTATTTTTGTTCTATTTGACTATGTATTTGTTTTCTCTATATGTCACATGAGTGAAGTCACAGTGTTTGTCTTTCTCTGTCTGACTTATTTCACTAAGCGTAATTCCCTTTAGGCCACCTGTGTTGTTGCCCATGGCAGGATTTCATCTTGCTCATCGCTGAATAGTATTCCACTGCTCGTCTGTGGGCACTTTGTTGTTTCTAGCTTCTGGCTATTGTAAATGATGTTACAGCAAACATACTGAGTGCCCACGAGCAGAGAGGGAATGCCGAGATGTAGTCAGCATCTTCCCAGGAGAAAATGAGTAAAGAATGCAGCTTTCATTCCTATATCACCCATCCTTCTGTCAGTTCATCCAACCACTACTCACCATTGCCTGAATGCCTTTCATATCTATAAAGGAGGTAAAGACTAATCAGAACAAATACTTTTACTTCCAGGGACTGAATTTCTAGAAAGAGCTCTGTTAGGGAAACCAAGGCGCAAGAGATGTACAAATGTCTCTCACGTGAGGCAGACGTTGACCGGTGCCGTGGGTCATAACTAGGTGCCCGACCTGGCCCAGAAAGGAGATGCCCGGGCTTGCTATGGAATCTGATGCACAAGGAGGAGGACTTGATAAAATTAAAAACCCTTGTTTGCATTTTAGAATATGTGAAATGCTGGCTACAGGAGCCCCTGGTGAGGGCACTGTGACAGCCGCACTACTGCAGACTGCTGGGCCAGGTGGCTTCTCCCCCCACCCCAGGGGGTCTTCCTCCTCGGGAGGATTCCGGGTTCAGGCCGACTCTAGGGCTCCGGCCCT
This sequence comes from Galemys pyrenaicus, assembly GCA_019455555.1. Lineage (NCBI taxonomy): Eukaryota > Metazoa > Chordata > Mammalia > Eulipotyphla > Talpidae > Galemys > Galemys pyrenaicus. The sequence continues at coordinate 3,605,610 of JAGFMF010011663.1, read as the reverse complement.
GAATCACAGGGAAACTGAAGGCAGCTCAATGCCGAGTGCCCAGTGTGTCTGCAGGTAAAATGGTGAGCGGTGCTCCCCGCGGCAGCCACACGGATTTCAGAGCTCAAACAGCGCTTTCTACACGCCAGCTTTCCTTCACAGGTAGTTTTATCCCCTGAGAACAAGACTTTGCTAGCAACTCGAATAAAGGTTTCCCTCACTATCCAAAAGCAGAAGGTTCCCATTTGGTGTCATGGGGAGGGTCATTTTGGTTGGTGGTGATGACATTCTGGAAACCCACCTCCCCCAAATAACCCACCCAGTCGTAGCGAATGGGTAGCGGAAGCTCTGTTTGGGGCGCGGGCACTCACGTCAGACTCGTGGCTGGCCCTGCAGCCCCGACTTCCCGCTCCCAGAGCCTCCCAGCCCAGCTGTCTTGAGGTCCTTCCCGCTGCAGCCCTTGCTTTGGGGAGACAGAGCTGTGTGGGCTGCTTTGCTGCTCGCTTCGAACCACAGTCATTCCTGGATTGCCTGGGATTTCTTTAGACCAAAACAACAGGAATGAAACAACCCATTTGCGTACTTTACTCCATCTAAATGTCAGACTTTTATTGCTTTGGGCACAGGCCATTGCAAAACTTCCAGACCAAAGCTAAACATTTGCATTGTGTTCTGCAGGAAAGGTTATGGTATTTCATACAGAACCAAAGGGAAGAAAGCCTCTGCATGGAAAGTAAACAGCTTCTCGGAATGTATTCTTCAGACAAGGTAGTGCCGAGAGAAGTGTGCCCAGTTACCGCCACACCCGTGTCAGGGAAAGAGGAACATTTAACAGGATTAATCAGTGCTGGTGAAGCGACAGGGTTCGCTTGGCTCTGAAACATGCTGTTGTGGGGTTTGCAGACCTTGGGGATAATATCTTCCTGCTGGAGAGGAGGCAGCAATACGGCTCTTAAGGGTACATGCTTTTGAAAATAATTTTATGTGGGGCCTCCCTGGTGGTGCAAGGGGTTAAGGAGCAGCACTATGAAACTATCTGTAGCCACTGCAGCACGAGTTCGATCCCTGGTCAGGGAGGGGACCCACAGGCCGCAGCAGACCTCTCCTGTCTCCCGCTGCTCCCCTCAGCAGTGGATTTCAGTAGCTCTACCTGTTCTGCTCCCCACTCTGTCTCTGGTGACTCCTTTCACTCCTGCACCTCTGGCCGGTACCCCAGTTCTTGCATGCATAAATAAATAAATCTTTAAAGAAAAAAATAATCTTATGTGTAGCATCAGTGATTCCTGGATAACGCTGTCTCTGATAACATTGTTGTACGCCGTCGCTTGGCTCCGGTGCTGCAAACCTGACGTGTGGTCACCACACTGGCAAATGTAGCTGCCACTTTAGGGTTCTGTTGTAAACCATAAGACAGCCTTCAAAAGATATATAGTGGGGGAAGAGGAGGTTGGTTTAGGGAAGAGGTTAAAAGTTCTCTTTGGCAGCTTGCTGTCCTTACATTCACTCAGTACTTATTTATTAACTTTGTTGTGTGTGTGATGAGACCCTGCACCAGAAAGATAATTAGCTCCGGCTCCAGGTACTGTCCCGAAGAGTTGTCTGTCATATGTGTAGCAGGATGGCAATTAGCTGGTATGTTTTATTCCTAGTAAATCATTTTTAAACAGTGCTGCTTTGCCGGAACAAACCACTGATTCTGGATGTGTCTGTTTCGGCTTGTGCCCCGGGACACCAGCCGAGGTGAAGCGGTTGCATTTGGAGGTAGGCTTTTCAAGTGGCATCGGAGAGAGGGGGGTTTTGAGAGGAAGGCCCTTTAGTTGTAAAACCCTGACCTTTTGATGTCTGGAGAACGCGGCCTGAACTTTCAAGTATCAGTAGCTGGGTGCAGCGGGGCGTGCGGGGAGCAGCACCAGCTTCCTGCCCTCGCAGCAAGTACTAATCGGGGTGGGTTGGTGTTGTCCACTGTGGACACCATCCAGTGAAAGTGCTGAGAAATCACCTGAGGAAATAGAAGTCCAAGCCCACCTTCAACGCACGGAAGGCAGAGCCAAGAAGTAGAGGCTGAGCAGGGCCGCGTCCCAGGACGTACCTTGAGAGACTGCAGATCTGAGACCAGCACCCTGGCCGCAGGGCTCACGCGACCTCAGGACCTCAGCGAGAGCCCCAGGCATCTGCTCCCCTTGGCTTTGGGGCTTCTGCAGGCCACTGGGCGGGAGCCCAGCACTGCGGCTGGCTGCCCAGGAGAAGATTTCCAAAGGAAGTGACTCTCACTTCTGGAGTGGGGGTCCCCACGCAGGACACCCAGGGGTGCTCCGGCAGCTGTCTCCCCGATCCTCCCCTCATCCACTCCTCCTCCTAGCAGGCTCCTCTCTGCTGAGCTCTGTCTTGGGGGTCCCAGCAGAACTGACGCCGTGGGGCCTGAGCCAGCGGCATGTCACCGAGGAGGGGGCGGCGAGCTGACAGATGCGTGAGCGCCGGGCGGCTGTCCTGCAGGCCAGCGTCGGACACCAGCAGGTCAGTGGTCAACCCGCGAGTGACCGCGGAGGGGACGTGCCAAGTTCGTTTTCGAAAGACAGCTCATAGACGGGAGCAAGAGAGCCACGCCTGCGTGTCCCTCCCTGAGGTCTGCCCCTGACTCCAGGCTGCTGCGCGGGAATATGGGACAGTCGCCGCTGGAGAGGAAAGGGGGGCAGTGCGCTCTGTGATATAATCCTGCTCCCGAGCTGCGGCTGCACAGGGGCCGCTACATCCTGGGCTGAGAGCACGGCCCAGTGTCCCAGCCACAGCGCGAGCTCTGCCCACGCGGGACTGTCCCCACCAGAGGAAGGGCTGCGGGGATCGCTCGGCTCCCACCCTTCCCCGGCGCGACGCCAGCCTTTCCCGCTAGAGGGCATCGCGGCTGCAGCGCAGGAGAAGGACCACTGCAGCAGGACAATGGCTGGGGCGCTGGGGCTGGGGGGCTGGATCTCCAGTTGACGTCACAGACCCCTTGTCCTTCCCGGAAATCGCACCCATCACGGCTGGCGCAGGGTGCTGGAGCTGATGCTGGGGCTGGTTCCTTTGACCAAAGCCATCTGCCTGGGCTGATATGGGGCGCACCAAGCAGAAGGCAGGTATGGCCCCCCCCAAACACAGTTCAGGCCTGGGAGACTTCAAGCGTGCCGCAGGATGGGAACCCTGCAGCTCCACACTTTGGCTCAGGGCAGGGAGCAGGAAAGGAGTCTGGGTCATGAGAAACTCCTGGAAAAAGACCTTAACAGCACAGAAGTAGTGACCCGATGATGTCCTCAGTGCACCTCCCAGAGGCGCAGCTAACAGAAGGGCTCGCCTGGCATGCCGTTTGTAGATCGACGTCTAGATCCACCAGGAAAGGCGATGCAGAAGCATCTCATTTAACAGCATTTGAGGGCAAGCACGGCAGCAAAGTCTGGGGCAGAAGAAAGACGAGGAGAGGGAAGGAGGAGGCCACATTTACAGCTCCAGCTCAGCGGCCAGGCAGCGTCTCTAGGAGCCCCGCCTCTTAATGCTGCCGGGACAGGACTGGGAATGGGAACAGCGGAAATACCTGAACAGGCCCAAGTTCACTGCATCACAGGCGAGTTCTGTCACCTCGCAGGCAGTAAATGAAGCCTAAACTTGATCTTGCTGAGCCAGCTGGAGCTGCAGGGAACGTCAGGAGATTGGAAATGGGTGTCTCTGCCAAGAAGGAACAAAGCTGTGGAGAATGGATCACAGGCATCACTTCCGAGCACCGCGTGGCTTCGGTCTCAAAGCTTTCGAATTGAAAAATATGGAAAAACCAAAACGTCACCCCCCAAATTAAAATCAATTTTTACGACCTGGCAGAAAGATTTAAGAAATCCTTCACCCAGGCGGGGCAGAACTGAGCTGCCGCCATGGTCCCAGTGGGTGGGCCCTGCACTGCTCCTCTTCCTGTCTCTCAGGGGCGAAGGGAGGAGGCTCGGACTGGGAGCCGCGGACCCCGGCTCGGGCTGCGCATGGTCATCCCCTGGCGTGGCCGTGTGACGGGATGGTCTGCCCCTCTCTGGGCCTCTCTGTTACTTGGGAAAGGGGTGGTCACTGCTCCACGTGGGTCGTGATGGACCAAGTGTCCGGGCCCTTCCATGTGGCCAGCAGATGCCGGCAGGCCCCGCCCTTGCAGAGTGGACATCTAGTGTGGGCAGAGGAGACGTGGCCCAGAAGGCAGAGGGCCAGGGGCTAGAGACAGGCCGCTGACAGTGCCCCCTCTACTGCGAGTCTCCGTCCTCCTCTGCCTCCCGTGCACAGCCCCGTGACTCCATCTGTGAAGTGACTGGGCCATTTCTTAGCCGCCACCCCCAGCCCAAGCATCGCAGCACCTGCAGAACCAGCCCCCCTAATGGGCATAACCGCAAATTCTCTGAGTCCCCCAGGCCTCCTGGACTTTAAGTCTGGGTGCTCCTCCAGCCAGGGTTCCTGCTAAGACTTTGGGGTGCCCAAAATAAAGGGCCAGCCAAGGGGAGACCCATTTCAAAGAAAGGATGAGCCATTTCTGGGGTCACGCGTGACCCCTGTTTCTGAATGCGTGTGGGCTGGTGATTTTCCGAGCCAGAAGGCACTTGTTCTACAGTCGCTTCAAATCTATGCACTTTAAAAATACCGTGACATTTTACTTCTGAGACAAAAGTCAGATCAAAAAAAAAAATCTCCTCTACAAATGTGAGTATTAAAGACTTAATTTATAAATGTAAACAAGCTCGGCTGCCAAGGTGCCAGCACGGCTGCTTAGTGTGCAGACTCGGAGACCATGCCTGATATTCTCGTGCCCGCTGGCACCCGCGCCTGCTGCCTTCTGGGCATGAGAGGCGGCTCCAGAAGCCTGCCTGGGCGCCCTCTCCTGCCTGTGCACCCTCACCCGCCTGAACACTGAGAGGCAGCTGGTGGGATGCAGCCACACTGGAGTCTGTTCCGAGGACCAGTGGGCTGAGCAAGGGCTGGGGACCGAGGACAATTGCATGACTGGCCACCCAGTTGACCAGAGCTTCACTGGCCTCGGTCCACCTCGAAGGCTCCAGGACACAATCTCCCCTCCCCCCATGGGCTCTAACTGGCTGTCAGCTTGCAGGAGCCTTTTGGGGCCACAGGGTGGTGGCTCCCCTTGACTGACCACCCCAGAAGAGTCTCGGGCACTGCCCCTTTATAGGACTCTGGCTTGAGGCCTCGTAGGCCATGGCCACCCGGACAACTGTCTACCCAGACAGATGTCCACCCGATGCTCATGCTGACCACCAGGCAGCCCAGCTGTGGGTCCCCCCGAGTTTTCTGTCATGGCTGCACTTGTGGACATGTGGATGGTGAGTGTCCGCTCCACGGAGCTGTTGGCCTCCCCCCAGTGCACATCCCGAGGCTGGCACCCCTTTTCATGCCACCTCCCTCGGCCACAGTCTCCCCACCTGTTTAGTCCCTGCTTCACAAGGCTGTGCTGGGCGGCCTGACGGAGGTCGAGGCTCTGCCAGGTGACACGCCACCGCGGGTTACCAGCCGGGCCCGGCGCCCACGTGTCGGCTGTGAGCCTCGGGGACTAGCACGCAGCTCCCAGGTCACTCTCCTTGCCCCACCCATCTCTCTCCTCCCCTTGGGCTCATCGCCAGCCCTTTATTTCCTCTTCGGTGCGACTTGGTTCTCTCCAACCTGTCCCTCAAGCCCCTTCCCCAAAGCCTCTGCAGCCCGGGGTCAGCCTCCCCCTGACCCAGGCCCTGATAGTCCCCTGAGGGGCTCTTCTGCAGACACGGCACTGTGGCCGTGCACACATTTGTCTTACTCTCCACGGGAGTGTGTGTGCGTGTGTGTGCGAGTGTGTGCAGGGCATGCCACACACATGCTTTCCAGCCGTGTCTACTCCATGTCCACTTCTGCTAGTCTGTGTCCATAGAAAATCTCTGTCAACTCTCTGCTTGATCTCGTCCATGTCTGTATTTAGTGTGTATCTGCGCCTGTGTCCAGGTCTTTATATCTAGCCTGTGTCTATATAAAATCTGGATGTTTCTATCACCTATATCTGTAGCTGCTTCTGAGTCTACAGCTAATCTGCTCCGTGTCTGTCGATCTACATCCAGTCTGTGTCCATTTCTGTCTGTACTGAGCTCTAAGCTAGGATGGCGATGGTGACCTTGTGTGTAAGTGACCCCTGCTCAGAGGGCCCTCAGATACCACGTGGGGGGTGCGAGCCCCCCTCCCTCCCCGTGCTCTAGTTATCCTCAGCACATACATCATGTTTATTTCTGGGCTGACATATATTAGGTGCATAAAAGGTAGGATCCGTTTGCACGTGTGGCTTCTCATTTTCAATTGTTTTTAATGTTAAAATGGGGTGTCTTCGCGCATTCAGTGCCTGTGAAATGTTACCATAATTATAGAATTACCCAGAACTCTAAAACATAATAAAGTTTCTATTTTCGTCTCAGGGCTCCTAGAAGAGTTATTAATATGAGTGAAACAGAACCAATAGAATGTCCACGGGCCCAGCGGGAGGACGGATGGCCCCGTGTTCCCTGCCCGCAGAGTTTAAGCGGCTCTTTATGTCCCTCACTGCCCTGGCCCCAGTGGTCAGCAGAAAGTGCACCTAATTTCACGGTCAGCTGGAGCCGGGGAAGCGAGGCCTCCTGGCCAGCCGAAGTCCTGCCGCAGTGCTACCAATGCGCCATAAAACACTCTGAGATGATGAGGGTTCTGAGGACACAGCCACCGAGTCACGTCGGGATTGTCTGAAGCCGTCCATCTAGACGAGTCTGATTTGTTTTGCAGGAAATACATCAATTCCTTAATTATAGCATTGTGTTTTTAAAAAAAGCCCAGGTGTGAGGAATTATTTCCAAAGCGTGACAGAGTTGAGCAAACTTCTTTTTGCTGGATTTGATTTCTGTGAATTCCAGCTTTTGCCTTTTAAATATGTCTCTTTCCAGTTGGGGAAGCAGAATGAATGGTGCAGTCCTGGCTCCGGGGTCCAAGCGTGTGACCTTGTAGTCTCCTTGCTGACCTTGAAGGCTGGCCCTTGCGTCCTTGAGGGTACCTTCAAGGATGATTAATTAAAAATTCTAGGCGTTCAGGTGATACAGGTTTCCGTGATGCCGATACCTGTCCTTCCTTACCCTCCTCTGCCTGTCTCCATCCAAATTTAGAACAATTCCAGGCAGGGTCATTATTTCCTGGGAGGACAGATCAGCCCCCTGTGCTCCTTCTAGTTGGGGTGCTGTCCTGGCGCCTTTCCTGAGGGCTGCCTTGTGCCTCGAGGGACCAATGGGGAAAACACCAGCTTGGCAACGTCACAGGAAGAACAAAGCAGAGCCGGGGTTGGAAGTGTGCGGGGTGCTCACAACAGCCCAATGGGATGGAAGGGACCTCTGAGTTTAACAACTGCAGGGAGCCGCAGAGGCCAGGAAGAATAGGAGGGGGTGCCCCAGAGCCCAGAGTCAGGGCTGCAACACCGCCCATGACAGAGAGGGGACGGCAGATCCCCTGGCCCACGGGAGCCACCTGTGACTGAGGGAATGGGAAACCACTTGCCAGGAAGACTCGGGCAGTGTAGCTCATGGAGACCCCTCCCCCAGAGTAGGTGGAAGAACAGGGAAGGGCAAGGAGCAGACCGGGTGCAGGTGGCAAAGCTGGCTGGGAGCCAAAGGGGGAAGCGCCTCAAGAATTAGTATCCCCAGTTTCCGCCTCTGCATCAGGTTGAAAAACCCAACCCCCACATTTTCCCCAAGAAGAGCTCCTTTCTTGCACCTCTTCCTAGGAGCCTCCCGTCCCGGGGTCTCGCTGCTGGCCGCAGGCAGCGCGTTCAGCTTCGTGGCCCCGGGAGTGCACCTGGAAGGCCTGGGCAGCCCCGTGGCTGGTTTTCCTGGGGGGAGGGGCGCGGGGGCTGCCGCCGTCTTGAGTCGGCAGGAAGTGTCCAGGGCCGACTGGAGGACGTCCTCTCCCGCCATGGGCAGGAGTGGGAGGCGCAGTCCCGGGCTGCGCCCGGCGGGTGTGTCTGCGTGCGCTGGGTGGGGCAGCGTCGCCGGCCCCGTCTGCATCAGGACCTCAGTGGTGGGCAGGTTCCGGGCGAAGGAGTGGTCAGCTGGCTGTAACCGCCAAAGGGGTGGGAGGTGCAAACCTGGGAGCAGTAGGGTGGGGTGTGGGCATCCACGCATGGGGCATTTAATAAGAGCCCATCGGAGGAGGAGCGGGTGATGACGCCAGTGCGGGTTCCAGTCTGGCTCAAAGTCCCAACATCAAACAAAAAAAAAAAGGAAAATCAGAGATTTAATAAAAGAACTTTAGGCAACTTGACCTGGAGGACTAAGGAAGTGGGGTCTTTCGTGGCAGAGGTCTGGCGGTGTGTGGGGAGTGCAACGAGACGAGGGTGTCCCAGACGGGTGCGCTGTAGTGGGAGTGGCATTGCTCAAGTAGAGAGAATGGAAAGGGAATCCCTTTACCCCCGGCCCACCCTCGGCCCTGCTGCTCCAGGAGAGCCTCCTGTGCCCCAGCCCCCTCCTCCCGTGGCCCAGCCCCACCTCCCGTGGCCCAGCTCCGCCTCCCGTGGCCCCGCCCCACCCCCTGTGTCCCAGCCCCGCCCCCTGTGCCCCAGCCCCTCCTCCTGTGGCCAGCCCCGCCTCCCGTGTGNGGCCCAGCCCCGCCTCCCGTGGCCCCGCCCCACCCCCTGTGTCCCAGCCCCGCCCCCTGTGCCCCAGCCCCTCCTCCTGTGGCCAGCCCCGCCTCCCGTGTGCCCCAGCCCCGCCTCCCATGTGCCAGCCCCTCCTCCTGTGGCCAACCCCTTCTCCCGTGCCCCAACCCCGTCTCCCGTGCCCAGCCCCGCCTCCCATGCCCCAGCCCCTCCTCCTGTGGCCAGCCCTGCCTCCCGTGGCCCCGCCCCCCCGTGTCCCAGCCCCCTTCTCCCGTGGCCCAGCCCCTCCTCCTGTGGCCAGCCCCGCCTCCCGTGGCCCAGCCCCACCTCCCATGCCCCAGCCCCGCCTCCCGTGCCCAGCCCCCCCAGGACTCGCTTTAGCTCTCCACCCAACCTTGGCTTCCTCTCCTTGACCGAGCACACCTCGTACTCTTGAGTTTCTTTCGCACCAACTGCACGTGCGGCCTTTAACACGGTGTCACGGGCTGCAGGAGTGCGCCCCTCAGGAGCTGTCTTACTGCCTTTGCCTGTGCTGTCCTTTCCCGCCTCCAGATCCTCGCGCCCCGTGTCGCGTCTGACATTTGCGCAGTGAGTCTGGTTATTTATCTTGTTGGGCTCCGTGGCACCTCCCGCCCAGGCAGTGGTTCCCGCGCATGGACACGCGGTCCCTGGTTTGAGACAAGCTCCGCGCTCGGCGCTGTTTGAAGGCTACGAGACTGTCATGCGTGTTCTCCCTTCGCCCCCTGCGTGCAGCAACTGATGCACTTGATATCTGTTGGCTCCGATTTTCCCATCTTAGGGTTCCGGTTTGATGACTCGAACGTGGAGATAAAAACATGGCTTGTTATGACTCACAAATTATGGAGACAATTTGAATAGACACTTCTGCTCACCTTGTCATTCAGAAAAGCTAAAGTGCCTTCCGCACGCTACATCTACGATGATGCTGTAAACGCCACGGTGAAGGACGAAGTGATAATTAACACGTCAGTAATTAATCACTCTGCTCAGCCCATGGGGGTCGCTGGTGTAGCCGCTGCTGTTGAGAGCATTTCCTCTTTGTTGCAGTGACAACCCTGTGAGAGGAATCTGAGCACATTTAAAGGTTTCTGTGGACTTAGGACAGTGCAGTCACAGGCTCCCGTGCCCGGAGGGCAGCATGGAGCTGTCGACTAAAAAAGAGCTGGTTGCTTTCCAAGCTCCAGCTACGCAGAATGGGTAGAAGGCTCGAGAAAAGGGGTGTCAGGTGTTGACCAGCAGGAAGGCAGCTCCATGTCAGGGGAGGCATCTGATCCGATGGCCTCTTGGGTCATGTCCTCACTCTGAGATCATGAAACTGGGTCTGGAAGAGGGAAACTTTCAACAACTGAGCATGCATGGAGACCTACTATGTGCTGGCAATTTACCGAGTGACATCAGCTTCCAGGCACCTGCACAGCCTGATGAGTAGAGGCAGTGCAGCTTCAAAGCCCTCAGCCCCTGTGGGTGGTGTAGATGCGTTCACGTTTCCACATGCCCCCCTCCCCCACCTCGGGAGCAGACAAACCCACTCCTGCAGTTATTTTCATCCACCCTTTCGCAAACAAATCGAATGCGATCGCCTAACCTGACAGTCTAAATGGAGCTCCTTCCCACTCCCTTTGACTTTTAGTATCTTGCTTCTTCCCCGGGGAAAACTTCACTCACATTCAACAAGAATGTCTCTGGTCTAGATGGGGGCCCGAACTAGATGACTATACAGATTCCTTAGAATTTTGGAAGCAGCAGAAGCTAATTTGTGGATTTGTTCTTTAGCTTTCACAATGACAAATCCTTCGCTGGGCATTGCCTTCGGTTATCTCAGGTTTTCACATCCCCAGAGCATTGTAATCTGGACTTACATGGTTTGATGCAGATGGAGAAGAATCTGCCTTTACATTTGAATTTCAGATGCCTTCATAGGCATGTCCCAGGCATATGGGAATGTGATTAATGGAGCACCTGGAATCATCCCTTGTGTCCATGAGACGGGGTGTCTGTGGCTGGGTCGTGCTCAGCCCCCCGAGGGGCGAGCCTGCAGAAGCCAGCCCTGAGCACAGCCTCTGGTCTTGGTTGCAGTTCACTCTTGGCAATTCCGATTTTGCTTTTTGTTTTCTCACCTCTAAAACAGGAATCATCATGAAAACTGCCCGTTAGGGAGAGTGTGAAATTAATTAAATAGTGTAATGAAGTTCACACTCAGTGACTTCTTGTCTGTTGTCATCTATTGCTGTGTAGCCAGTCACCATACTGTTGTGGCAGGAATTCCACCAGGAAACCAAGCAGCGCACAGAGAGGAGGAGGAAGTTTAGAGATGTCTCTCAAAGGCTGAGTCCCGGGCAACTGGTTACAGCGTCCGCATTGACTAAAGCAAGGGGTGCAGTATGAATCAGGGTGCCTGTGGCCTTGTGAGTTATCAGCTGTTCCCTGAAACTCCCAGTCTACAGACTATGTCCCAACTTAGCTAATCAACAGGTCAGCCTGACAGCCTCCACGCTGATGCAGCTTCTCAGGACAATTGACTGTTGTTACTTGCAGGCCCTCTGGTTGACTGGCTGTGTCTGCTCTGGGTTGTAGTCTGGATTTAGATGGTTTGATGCAGCTGGAGAAGAATCTGTCTTTACATTTCAATTTCAGATGCCTTAATAGGATGTCCCGGGCATACTGGAACATGATTAATGGAGCATCTGGCATTGGTGGTTGGTTCAGTGTTCCAGGAGGAAGGAAGCCCAAGCTACCGGCTCTCCTGAGGTCTGGACTTGAAGTTCTAGAACGTCACTCCACCATATCCTATGGTCAGAGGTTTCCACAGCCAGGGACATGAGAAATGGCTCCAGCTCTCAGTGACATGGAAGTTGGGAGGGGAGGACAGATGGGGTCCACCCCCATGCTAGCTCCCCCCTCGTTACCAGTCGAGCCAAATCTACATCCTATTAGAGCCAATCTCATCTCTCACTTCTCCAGCCTCCTCTCCAGTCACAGCAACAATCTTGCTCTTTTACAAAAATACAAATCTTTCCCCTGTTTTGGGGTCCCAGCCCTTGAGTCTCCTTCTTCCTAGAATGTTCCCACCTGAGACTTCCGCCTCACTCTCTGATTTCTCCAGGTCTCTGCTCCAACCTTCTGGAAGCCTCTTTAAGTCACGCATTCCTATCGTACCATATTATTTTAGTTTTTTTTTCTTATGTTTTAAATTTCTTCCAGGAACTCTGGAGATGAGAATGTACACAGTAACAGTGGACTTTAGTTTTCTCCCCTTTTCAATCACTGTCTGACTATTTTTTGGTGTATCTTCTCTTGTTTTCCCACTAGAAATAAGTCTTGTAAGCCTTGGGAGGCCAGTTTTGATAGTCTTATATATTAAATATGTCTAGTGTCTAGAGCTCTGTCTAAAATAATGGATCTGCTGTCTGTCTGTGTGTACATACACACACCCACGCCCGCGGCAGGGGCATGGTGAATGTGAAAGGGACTTTGGAGACTGTTATTATTTCTAGATCAAACCAGCCTTCTCCTGACCAGTTTGTAACATCATTTGCTGAAAGCACACTCTGTCCATAAGTAAGATCGCGTCAATGACTAGTTGCATAAAGAATTAATGTGGACACATAGCACTTGACTTATCATAATTTAATTTGTTTGTTGGGTCATATTATAAATGACAACATTCTCAGGGTTACATTCCCAGAGAGTTTCTGCTTGACCATACTGTGTCAGTTGACTTTGAAACCCTGCATTTCAACTTTCCAATTACATGCCCCAAACCACAGCATTGCAATTAAAGGTCTGAGTTTATTTGTAACTGTTCAGTTTCTCCTCAGCTGGGGAAGATAAGACAACCATTGTTAGGGTGTCCTCAGTGCTCCAGGAATCTCTGTAGCCTCTAGCATTTCAACAGAATTACAGTTCTGTGAAGCAGCACTTAAGGGCCCAGGATACAGGTCAGAAAATTAATGTTTACACAATGAGAGTCACCTCACACTGGCTGGAGTGACTATTATGAAAATATCACTAATAAGTGTTGGTAAATTGGTACAGCCGTTATGGAAAACAGCATGGAGAACCTTCAAAAAATTAAAATAGAGCTTCCATATAGTCCAGTAATTCCCCTCTGGGAGTTTATCCAAATAATGTGTAACACCAATTAAGAAACTTATATGCAGCCATATGTTCACTGAAGCACTAGTCCCAATAGTCAAGTTATGGAAACAACTCCAGAGCTTGGCACTGGATGAAACGTTCAAGAAGATGTGAGCTATACACAATGGAATAATACACAATGATGAAAAAGATGAAACCTTGCTGTTTGCCAGTAGAACTTGAAGGGGTTATGCTAATGAAGTGAGTGAGAAGGAGAAAGACAAATGCCATGTGATTTTACTCATCTGTAGAATATAAAGGCTAAAAAAGACAATGAGTAAACAAAACCAACCCAAACAAATCCTCAGACTCTGACAACAGAATGAGGGTTGCCACGGTGGGTAAGGGAGAGAAGAGGAGCTGGTTGGTGGGTGGTGGATGGTGACTGGATGTTGCGTGGTGGGTGTGCTGAGATACAGGCAGTTGCAGAGTTGAGAAACTGCTCAAAACTAGTGTTGCTAAATACAAAAAAAGAAACCTTAGATTTTGAATGCCTGGACCTCCCATTTCTCTAGTGCCACATCCTGCCTGGCACAAGTGCTCTGTGAACATTCATCAAACATGGACAAAAGACAAGTTAACCACCTTGGTTATAAAATTTCACCTAGAAGGTGAGATGTCTGAGTCTGAAGCCAGACAGAGTCTCCAAAGCCCAAATTTGTCCCACCAGCCTGGAGTATTAGCGTCATGTGAAAACCAGAGGAGAGGAGAAGCCCAAGAGGTGAGAGTCGTAGATCCGTTTTCAAAGTGTGGTGGAGGCAAGAAATAAGATAACCACTCCAACCGACAACGTTTTATACTAGATGCTCCAGTTGGTTTGATGTGGAACATCTGTTTAGCATCACATGCAAAATGAAACTTGCCCTGTGACGTCTTCGGCTCTTGAGTCTCCTGGAAAATGCTGGGTGATGTATTGCCTGTGAATATTAATGAAGCAAATTAGCTCCCCAAATGCCCTACTGTGCTTCAACTTCAGGAGCCAACGTGTCTCATTAGCCTCCTGCTGATCGGAAACGCTCAAGTGGGTTCCTTACTTTTCATTTTAATTAAATGAAGTGGACAGGTTCTTGATTCCCAATTGGCCAGAACAGGGGATGAGAGGAGGGTGACCCCTCTTTTAAGCAACCCTGTGGAGCTGTGGTGGATTTTATTCTTTCTTGAAGAAACCCAAGAAACAATCAGTAAGTTTTTTTTTTCTTCTAAAGATTTATTTATTTATGCATACAAGAGCTGAGGTGCAGGCCAGAAGCATGTGTGGGGGGACGAGGGGGGTGAGAGGAGTCACCAGAGACAGAGCGGGGAGCAGAACAGGCAGATGGGCTGAAACACACCACTGAGGGGAGCAGCGGGTGAGGCAGGAGCGGTCTGCTGCGCCCTGTGGGTCCTCTCCCTGGCCGGGGCTTGAACTCACACTGCTTTGGCTGCAGATGCTTCAGTGAGGCACCCAACCCGCTGTGCCACCAGGGAGGCCCCAAATCATTAAGTTTTAAGATAAATAGACTCCAAAAGTTTTACTTTTGGGAGAAAAGATAGAAAGAAGGATGGAAAAGGTATTTCCTACATGATCGCAGAAAAATGGGCGCAAGCAAAATTAGAAACTGGGTCGGGCTTCCGGTTTGCCGAACGCCTCAGAACTGTGTAGGCAGTGAGAGCGCTGCTCATTCTCCACCTGCTGCTGAGCCACCCCGGAAGACTGCGGTGCGCCAAGGGCATGGAATTTTCCATTTCGCTGGACCGACGCACAGCTAGAGGGAGTTGTGCCGGGCTGACCGGGAACCTGGCGTCACAGTCCAGGGCCGGGCGCACCGAGTTTGAGCTCTGATGCTCAGCATCACGTGGACGCGTCCTGACCTCAAGCCGTACTGCTTTTTGGTCACTGTAATCTCATAAATCCCTTTCGAGAGGGCCACCGACAAGGTGGGTGTGAGAGCAGCGGGCCCTTGTGAGTGATGCCAGGGAGGGGGTTCCCTTCCTCTTGGGGCCAGCAGGCAGTGCTTGGGCACTTCGTAAGGGACCAAACTCGGGTTTGTAGAATGGAACACCCTGGTGGGTAATGAGGAAGCTGAAGGGGCAAACCTCCAGGCACCTCCTCCCTCTGCCTAAAACCCTCCTTCCTCCTTAAACCCTAACAGCTCAGCTTTCAGCTAGTTGATCCCGGGCCTCCGTGGTGGTGCAAAGGGTTAAGCACTGCACTGTGAAGCATCCCAGCCACTGCAGCGCGAGTTCGATTCCCAGCCAGGGAGGGGACCCACAGGGCGCAGCAGACCTCTCCTGCCTCCCCGCTGCTCCCTCAGCAGTGGATTTTCTGTCCATCTGCCTGTTCTGCTCCCCACTCTGTCTGGTGAATCCTCTCGCCCCCCCACACCTTTGGCCTATACCCCACTTCTTATGTACATAAAATCTTAAAAAATAAATTAGTTGACCCGTTGGGTCTGTGGACAAGACAGCACTTGAACAGATCTTACACAGTTATGCTCACGGTCAGCTTAACCGCTGGGGGTCTCCAGAAGAGGGCCTCCAAGTATGTGTTATCTGTGGCCGTAAATGTATGCTCTAGGACCTTGGGGAAATGCTCTATCGGTCACTGCACCTAGAACACACGCATGCATGCACTTGCAATATTCCTTTTGTTGTGTTCATCGTGCTTGTCTGGAGCTGAGTCTGCCGTACCTCCAAGGTCTGTTCTTGGTCCGTGCCTCCAGGACACGTCCTGATCCCCCGAAGCCCGTGGCCTATGTCAGAGGTCGATCTCGGTGTTGTACACTCAGGGGCATGGACAGGTGTGCCCTGGCATCACCACATTGTCACGCAGACCAGTCTCACCGCCCTAAACTCAGCCTTGCTCCGCCCAGTCGTCTCTCCCTCCTCCCAACTCCTAGCAGCCAGATTTTTTCTTCTTTCCATCTCCATAGTTTTTGCCTTTCCCAGAATGTCATGGAGCTTTTACCGTTCGCAGGCTTTCCAGAATGGCTTCCTTCAATTGGTGATGGGCATTTCAGTTTCTCAGATCTCTTTTCAGGGCTTGAGTGTTCATGTCTTTTTAGTGGTAAATAACTAATGTTCTGGAAAATTCTGCAAAAAATAGTCCTGTCCCAATTTTGTTACAATTCAGTATTTTCCAAACATCTTCGACAAAGGAATACTTCTCTTTTTAAGCCTCCACAGAGCCAGGTTCTGTAGGGGCCCTTTGGGGACACCTCTCTCCAGTATTTTCTGAAGTAGTTTCGACTCTTGGCTGAAATCTCTGCTGAGAAAGCCCTGGGTCCTTGAGCTTTGTGAGATCACCCACTTGTTTCCCTTCTCACAGCATCTTCAGCGCTAGACTCTTGCTTTGGCTGTATTTTGGTTTTGCTTCCTTTTGTTCTACTTTTCTTTGTTTTTGATTCTCTTCAAAGATTGCTGTTCTCTGGAAAACTTCCTATTTGCCAGCGACAGCTAGAGCTCATCTGTGTTATTTCAAGCATGCACAGGAGACAGAGGAGCATTCTATTCCATAGATTCTAGCTTGTCCATTTTTTCACACCCTGGCTTCTCTGAAAGTAGAATCCATCTTGGGATGAAAGCTGTAGGTTTCCTGGTTGCAGTTTTTTCCTTTTAGTGTTACATAAAATGATGGCATATCTTACAATCAATATAGTCTTAGACTTGATAAAATATGGCCCTCTTTGAATTCACTCAGGGGATATGTGTTGTAAAAGCCTACACAGATGCCCCGGAGACATTTGGGAGTCTCGTGCGTGGATGTTCAATGAATGAATAAATCAAATTTTGCTGTGCTTGTTTTTCCACATTACCTGAGATGTGGGAGTCCATCTTGTTTCCTAACTTCAACAGAGATACACACAGACATGTAGGAATACACACGTGTACTTGCACACACATGCTCACACATGCACACACACAGAGAACTTTCAGAAATCAGCGACATCCACTGAGCTCCACTCAATTAAAATTCAACGCCAGAAGTACTTCTTCATCAGACACACTAGGCGCCTTTTCTTCTATTCAGATTCCAGAACAGTCCTTCTCTTTCCCTTTTTAGTTTCTCAATTTTTAAATTGAAATATAGTTGGCACATAACATGGTGTGTTAGGTGGATGTAATGTTGATTCGGTTCATTTATGAACTATAACGCGGTAGGGTGGGCATTGCAGTGAGGCTGTGAGAGGTGCCTCTGTCATTTCACACCCTCCTTTGTTTCTTTGCGGCAGGGGTGGTGAAGGCCTTGTGTTTAGCAAGTGGAAGGTTATAATACACAATTGTTTATATTATTTATACAGTGCCTAAATCTCTAGGACTCACTTACCTTCTTGGGAAAGTCTATATCCTGACTCAATGTCTCTCCTGTCCCACCATCCCTCCCCCAGCTTCAATAGACTGTTTTAATGAATTTGACATTTCAGACTACATATAAGTGATTTTTACAGTATTTGTGTTTCTCTAACTTAATTCACTTAATATCTTCAAGGTTGATCATAATGTGTCACACAAGGCAGGGTTTCCTTCTTTTTCATGGCTGAATAATATTCCATGGGCATATATCACTCACTTCTTCTCTGCCCATTTGTCCCTTGATGGAAACATGTTTGTTTTGATACTTGGCCATTGTGTTTATGCTACAACACACACACACGAGTGCAGGTATCTCTTCAAGATTCCTACTCTCATTTTCTTTGGATACATAGGCAGAAGTGGAATTGCTAGGTGAGATAGTTGATCAATTTTTAATTTTTTTAGGCACTTCTTGTTGCTTTCCACACTGCCCATACCAGTTCATGTTTCCATCTATAGCATGGATCCTTTTCTCCACATCCTCACTACACTTGTTCTAAATTATATTTAATTTTATTTTCTCCTTCCTCCAGCACCCCCAGATCCTTTCCTAAGCAGAGCCAAAACCAAACTTCCCCCCATTTTATCTAAAGAAATTTAGCCATCTCAAGCATTTTCGACCCTGACCAAGCGCCGTCAGCATACCAGCGGTTCGGGCTAAGCTCCTCTCACAGGCTCCATCTGGGAGGGGACGGGAGTGAGGATGAGGTGTGGTCTTGGTTGGTGGGTCACACATGGTTTCTGTGCCATTCCAGGCGGGTGATCCTATTGCTTCCTTGTTATTTCCTGCAGTGATGGAGGCTCAGGAAGCTCCCAGGTGCATGGTGCACATTCTGACGTCAGGACCTTGGTTCCTGTATCAGCTGACATTGTCCTTATCGCGAGGTCAGCCTACCAGATTTGAAGTCACACACACACACACACACACACACACACACCCCTCTAATGACCTCTTTCCACATGACGGTTGTTGAAGGTCTTAGAGAAGGGGGTCCCCTCACCTATGAACCTTCCTTTGCGACGCCATCATTCCCTTCCTCGGCATCTCGCTTGTCCTGGCACCTGGACCCCTCACGTGGAGCTCTGTGGCCGCGCTGCAGATCACGGGGTTCAGCCAGGCCCAGAGGCTGCCTCTGAGCGGTCAGTAGCTGTGGGGCCGGCAGCATGGGCGGCTGACTTCCTCCATGCGGCTTAAACCCCAGATTATTCCATTTCCCTGTTCATTGTCTTTTAAGTCTTCATTGCAGTGTGATTCCCTAGGGACATGGTTCTCCCTTTTCCGCCTTTTCATCTTAGCTGTTTGGCACCTAGGAAGCAGATGCTCAGAAATGTATTGTCTTTCGGCTGCAGTGCACAAGCAGCCTCCATCCCGCCTCGTCCACACATCCCCCCCACCCTTCTTTCCCTGTGTCGGCGGGTGCTATTTATCAGCGCGTAGCACGAGTGCCTGACAGCGTTTCCCTTCTCTTGCTGCACACTAGATCGGCGGAGCCAAAAGCCTCTCTCCCCTGTCTGGTCCTTCTCTTCCGTCAAAATGGAACCCAAGCAACACCGCGCTCCCCACAGTAGCCCCGTAAGCACCGTCTGCGGTCTGTGGAGCGGCTGGGGGCTCAGACCCGACTATGGTTGCGGGGCCTGGGGGGATTCCGGACGGAACGCCCCAAACATGACTCGCAGGGGTGACACCCTGTTTGGATTCACCCCGCGTCTCTTGCCTTGCGCTTGTCCCTCGAGTGTGGCTCCAGCCTTGTACAGGTTCGACAGCAGAGGCCTTGCTTGTCCTCGCCACCGTTGCCCATTTGGGACATTTGCTTTTGCAGCTGATGATGACAATCCAGGAGAGTCTGTGTGACTGAGCGGTGCCCCTGAACTGACGTTCCCAGGAGGGCCCGTCCTCTGCCTGCTGCCGGGAGCCAGGGGGCAGGGCCTGGGAAGGAAAAGGCAGAGAAGAGCTGTGCAGACAGACGGTCCTGGGCATCCCCGGTCCTGTCACAGATGCCTGTGCAGCTGTTTGGAATTGGGAACGCACCCGCGTAACGTGGGCTAACTATTTGTTTGAAAGAGAAGTTTGTAGCAAGTGCCTATAGTAAGATGCATAATGATCAAGTGACGTGTGCGCGTGCATGAGTGTGTGTGTGTGTGCGCACATGTGCACCCACTGTGCTATACCCAGGGGTAGGGAGAACAGCCACCAGCCTGTTCGGTTCCCCAGGCCTAGGGGGGTAAGGATGCATAAAGGGGAGGGTGGGGTCCCTAGCGCCAGGGCTCCCCTGTTCATCTGTGTTACTTACTCGGTTTTGTCAGCACGTGGAATATCCTAAAATTAAAGGAAAATCAAAGTAGAAGCCCAATGACTCTGCAAAAGAGGAACCAAAGCAAAACTGTCAAAGAGTGGGGTTTCTGGACATGGTCCCTGTGTCTTTTGGGGAATCCCCCCATTGAATGCAGTTTCTCAGGGACACGGCAGAAGGCCAGGCCTCAAGCTTCAGAGCATGTCACTGGTGATTCTGAATGGTCATTTGGGCAGAAAGGTCTCCTGGGATGCGAGTTAGAGCTGTCTCCTCTTCGTGTTCAGGAGCTTCAAAGGAGGCCACTGGGAAAGTAACCAAAAGCCAGGTGTGCCTGTGTGTGCACGTGTGTGGTGTGTGCACATGTGCATGTTTGTGTGCAGTGTGCTTGTGCATGTGCACATGTGTGGTGCAGGTGTGTATATGGTGTGCACGTGCATGCACACACACATGGGTGGCACGCAGGTGTGTGTATGGCATGTGTGGGCGTGCATGTGTGTGGTGTGCATTGTGTTTGTGTGCATGTGTGGCATGTGCATGTATGTGATGTGTACATGTATGTGGTGTGTATCACATCGTGCATGTGCATGATGTATGCACATATGTACACATGTGTATGTTTGTGTTATATGTGCTTGTGTGCACACACATGTGACACGTGTGTATGTGATGGACATGTGTGTATGCACACATGGGTGGCATGCATGTGTGCATGCTGTGTGTGGGTGTGCATGTAGTGTGTATATGCACATGTGTGGTGTGTGCACACATGTGGTGTGTGCATGTGTGGTGTGTGTAGTGTTAGTGCAGTGTGCATGTGCACGTGTGTGTGGTGTGTGGTGTGTGCTGTGCACGTGTGTGTGGGAGGGCTCTCCGATCAGGTGACACTAATGACATTAAAAAGCGGCTGATCATTTCTTACCTCCAGTGAGCCGTGGATTTTATGGCAAGTGTGCCGCTGGGGATTTTTGTTTTTCAATTTAGATAAATGCAGCATTTGGCACCTGAAGTTGCCCGGAAGCAATGGTTGAAGTTCAGTTCTGGTCTCCAGAAAAAGCAACCTAGCACGCAAGCTGTGGGAGCTTGGCGCGGCAGCTGCGGAGACCCTGCCGGTTCTGTAGACGCACAGGCCAGGGCTGTCGGGCCGGGGGTCAGCGTGCAGGGCCACTGGTGCCGGGGAGTGGCGGTGCTCAGAGAACCCGCCAGAGCGCTCGGAGTCCCGGAAGGCCCAGGCGGCGCGGAGCAGTTGGGTCTGCGCGCCAGCAGCTTTGGGCCTGTCCAGAGGCGGGATCCTGGCCTCCGCGCAGGGGGAAGCGGGCCGGCGCACCCCTTTCTGTACTTCGACCTGTACACGTGCAGCTCTCGGGCGCTCTCGCGTCGGTGAGTGTCGGTCTCGTCCCTCATGGGTGGGTTAGCTGTCTGACGCGCTTCGTTTTGGTGTCGGCACGAGAATCATGATCTTGCCTTCGTGTGGAGTCACTTTCCGCTGCCCCTCGGGGTGCGCCCCGCTCCTGTGGGGTGCGGCCCGGCGGGTGTGGTCTTCCCTTCCTGGCCGAGTCCAGGTCAGATGCGCGTAAGCGCTGGTCTGGCTTCTGCTGGCCGAGGGCCAGGGCTGGCCGCGCCGCTTGCTCTGCGCTGCCAGTTGCTGTCACCTGGGCAGGTCGGCAAGCGGAGGGGACTCCTGACGCGACACGAGCCATCGACTGAGACCGCAGAGCGCGGAGACAAGAGGAAACGGGAAGAGGGGGAGGGGCGTCCACGAAACGAGGTGCAGGCCCAGGCCCGGCTGAGGGAAAGCAGTTCGGACTCCACGGTGGACTAAATTCCTTGGCCCGGTCCGGCTGGTGCGACTTGAGCCGGTTCCGAGGCGTCATCAGGGCTCCAAGGAGCACGGGAAGGGGCAGGACGCCCCAGAACGCCTGAGCAGCAACAGTAGGAGCTCAGGGTGGGCTGGGCAGGAGGGAGGGGCGCCTGCCCTGGGGGCGCGGCAGGGGGGCACTCCCTCAGCGCACACATGCCCCCCTGGCCCGCCAGCTGCCAGGCCCTCCCGGTTCCCTCTGGTAACCCCGGAGCGCACTTCCTCCAGGCACGGCACAGGCAGCGGTTTCGGGGTTCCACCAGGTGGAGCAGGGAGAGGACCTGCTGAGCGTCCACGGGTCCCCCTTTCCCTCCTCTCGCCCATGACAGCTGTGTCCCCCAAAGTTCGGTCCTGGGTAATTAGCACCGCAGTGCCAGCACCTGACTCCTAATGGTGATAATTAAGCCATTTAGCTCGTCTGCAGATACCAAGTGGCATATCAAGTCTTCCCATACTTAAAAAAAATAATGAACCCTTCATAGCAACGCTCATTACAATAACAGTTCCCAAGCCTGGTGTTAATTGTGTCTCTTGTTAGGTGGTTACCGACACTGGCTCGCTCTCACCACATAAGCCCTTCAGCAGTAACCGTGGCAGGTAGGCAGAGCCAGCGCCCCCCATCCTGGCCTGCCGTGCCTCAGCAGGAGGGCACGTCAGACCAGGCGGGTGCGTGAAAATCAGAGAAATTCATGTTCTCTGTCTTAAAAGTGCTTGAACGCCTCTTGGAGAAAGTTTATTGCGAGGAGTTTAGAAAAGGAGAGGTAACCCCTACAGGTCAAGGGCTTTTAATTTAACTTGCTGTTGGGGTGACATTGGTTTATGGCACCGTGCACTTCGGCAGTGCAGGCTCTGCCCTCGGGGGTGCCGCGGTGCCCCCCACCAAGGCCCTGAGTCCCAGGGCTGAATGCGGGGACTCCAGCTTGATGGCGAAGCCAGCATCTGAGCACAGCAGAGCCGGACATGCATACAAATGAGTCTCCTGTGTGTGTGCATGTGTGCACACACACATGCATGTGTATTTGTGGTGCGTATGCCTGCATGTGCATGTGTGTACAGTCATGGTGTGTTCGCATGTGTATTTGTGGTGTGTGCATGTGTGTCTGTGGTGCACGTGTGTGTGATTTGCAGGATAGGTTGTGCATTTGTGTGTGTGAGCTATTGTGTAGTAAGTGCCATGGGATCCACTAAGCCTGTGGGGCGTCCTCCAGGGCCCAGAAGACCTGGGTCTGCTCTTCCGTAGAAGTGCGTATTTTCCCTTGAGTCTTAGGAGTCGCTCGGAGCCGAACCCCTCTTGCTCAAGGGCGTCCCCAACTCCAGGCTCTACGCTTGCAAGTGCCAGTGGTCTCCCAGGTGCCCCTGCCCTGGGCAGTGAGGTCGGGCCTGGAGGCGCCTGCTGTGATGGGGCCGCGGCTTAGCCCTCAGCGGCCTGGGCCGAGGCCCTCCGAGCGGCTCCGGGGACGTGAGCTGTGCACGCAGCGAGGTCAGCCCCACACGTCGGCCCCTCGCACATCAGACCCCAGCTGAGGACTCGGACGGCTTGAGGATGGGCCTCAGGGGTGGCTAAAAGCCGCTAGAGCGTGTCCTCACCTGCCGTCTGTCCCTCTCTTCGTGCATCCCGCTCCCGCTCGTGTCCGCGAGCTGCCGCACAGGCCGAGGGGGCAGGCGGGACGCCGCTTGGTCCAGCTCTTCCCCCCAGACTCAAAGGGAGCGAGGAGCTGCTGACTCGCCCGGGTTCCGGCAGCGCGACACCGTCATGTCTCGGTCTCGCTAATTAGCCCCGCTAAGGCCATTGCCAGGAGAGCAGAGAGCTCAGGCGATTGTGGTGCTCTGGCCAGTGTCCACCCGTGGCCAGATGGTCTCTGCTAGTCCCCCCCATCTCAGAAAAATGACACTTGGTGGCCCAGCCGATGGCCTGTAAGGGCACAGACAGAAGGACCCTGGGCGTGCCACGGAAGGGACGAGGCAGCAGCGCTCTTCAGCAGGGGCATTAGCTGCCGGGTGGTGACTGCGCCAGGTTTGGGGTCGACCGACCCCCGTCACCAGTCCGAGCCTCTCATCCCCCCTGGAGATGGTGCTAGGAGGATCTTGTTGCACTGAAGAGAAAAGCAAGACTTGGGAGTTCGTCCAGGGCCGCTCGTCAGGAAGATGCAGAGTTGGGATTCGAACTCTGTTCTCTGGCTGCAAAGCACTTTCTGGAAGCACGAAGCGCGGAGACTATTTCGCCATCACGCAGTAGCAGTGTCCCCCTTAAATCGCTCGCCTTCCCAGCCTAGAACTGGCCTTGCCGGTGTGCCCGGATTGCCCAGGCCAAGCCCCGTCCTGGCAGCCGTGACCGCCGTGCACTGGCCGCCTGGCCCCGCCATGGGCAAGACCTTGTGGTTCTCGGCACCGTTCGACCGTGACTGCGTGGCAGCTGGCGTGTGAAGAGCGCACTCGTTAGCGAGTGAATGCAGCTGAGCTAGAGGAGCGTGCAGGGAAGACGGCAGGGCTGACGGGGCTGGAGCGTCTCTGAGCTTCACGTCTGCGGTGACCAGTGGCGGCGTGCTGGCCAACGGCTTTGGGCGGGGCCAGGAAGCGCCCTGCTCTGTGGTGTGCGTTTCTGGTGTGCGACCCCCGGCCTTGAGCCCTGCCCACAAGCACGCCCCCCACAGAAAGTCGGGACGCGGGCGTGGGGGGCAGGGCTGGCCTGCAGCGTGGCTTTCCTGGCTTATTTTCGAGCCTGGACAGAGTCGCCGTCCTCCTGATGTTCCTTCTCCCCAGAGCGTGGGGTCCGCCTTGGCGATTTGCACTCTCCCGTCAGCCTGGCTCTGCAGCCGACCTGTGAAGGCTTTGTCCCCCTTCCAGGTTGGAGAAAGGGGGCGAGGAGGGGGAGGGTGGGAAGCGGAGGGCTGCACCTCAGTTGGGCAGCCGCAAGGACTGAGACCCTCAGGGTCCCTCACACTGGCCCCTCGCTTGCCTTGCTCAGGACCATCGCCCTTTGCCTAGCCAGCTTATATCCAGCTGGGTGCTTCAGTGCCGTTCGCTTCCCAAGTGAAATACAGACACAGCCCATCATTCTAGAAGCCGCGCCTCCGTGCACCTCAGAAAGCTGGTCCTCAGCTGAGACAGCAGCAGAGAGAAGATACCCCACTGCGAGGCGCAGGGTGGTGCAGGCACACCCCGGGCCTCCCACGATGGAGAGCAAGTGGGCTCTGGGAATGTGGCTCCCCTGCTCTCCTCCTTTCTCTGCGAGGCCAAGCCCCTCTCCTCGGCCCTCTGCACACCGGCTCTCCATCCCAGAAACATGGGCCAGCTCGACTGTCCTGGGGAGGACAGAGGGTGTGCAGGGAGGACGAGGTGCATGCAGTGAGGATGGGGAGTGTGCAGGGAGGACGAGGTGCATGCAGGGAGGATGGGGAGTGTGCAGGGAGGGTGGGGAGTGTGCAGGGAGGACGAGATGCATGCAGGGAGGATGGGGAGTGTGCAGGGAGGAC
>JAGFMF010011663.1:3555751-3580748 GCA_019455555.1 Galemys pyrenaicus | reverse complement strand
GGGAGGACGAGGTGCATGCAGGGAGGATGGGGAGTGTGCAGGGAGGACGAGGTGCATGCAGGGAGGATGGGGAGTGTGCAGGGAGGACAGAGAACATACAGGGTGAACAGAGGGTGTGCAGGGAGGACAGGGAGCCTGCAGTGAGGATGGGGAGAGTGCAGGGAGGACGGAGAGCGTGCAGTGAGGATGGGGAGTGTGCAGGGAGGATGGGGAGCATGCAGGGAGGACGGAGAGCATGCAGGGAGGATGGGGAGTGTGCAGGGAGGATGGGGAGCATGCAGTGAGGATGGGGAGAGTGCAGGGAGGACAGAGAGCGTGCAGTGAGGATGGGGAGTGTGCAGGGAGGACGGAGAGCGTGCAGTGAGGATGGGGAGTGTGCAGGGAGGATGAGGAGTGTGCAGGGAGGACGGAGAGCATGCAGGGAGGATGGGGAGCATGCAGGGAGAACGGAGAGCATGCAGGGAGGATGAGAAGTGTGCAGGGAGGACGGAGAGCATGCAAGGAAGATGGAGAGCGTGCAGGGAGGGTGGGGAGTGTGCAGAGGATGGGGAGTGTGGGGGGCTACAGTGCCAACAGGGGTGTTCCTTGGCCCCACAGCTCAGGATTGCTGGGCTCAGTCACTGGGCTGAGTGTTCACCGTCCAGAAAATCGAAAAACACAGGTTTCTATCATCAGAATATTATTTTAAGTCAAGTCACTCTGATTTGGACAGTTGTGCACAGAAGCCTGTCTCAGGGGTGCAGAGGCAGAGAACGGGCTGTGGATGTTTGCCTTCCTCTGGGCTGGGGGAAATGGGTCCCCTCAGATGCTGCTGCGCCCACACAGCCAGGCTAATTAGGCCTCTTGCCTGGCGGTTTCTCTGCACCCCTTAGTCAGTATGCACAGGGCGCTCATTTAAAATTCAGATGCAGGAGCATTTGTTGAAGCAGCAGAATTTTCCAGGACTTTGGAGGGGAGGGGGGAGTAGAGGAGGAAAACGGCTTCCCTCCAGGAGCTCTCCGTGTGGTATCGAAGGACAGACGCAACAAGGAGATAAAAATATGAAAGAGAAAAATGGCATTTGGGGAAATGAGGGGGAGAGAAGGCGCTGGAGTCAAATCAAATTTATTTACCCACCTTAAAGAAGTTACCTAGTCCCTCTGAGCTCAGGCTTTCCTGCATATAAAAGGGGATAATGATAATCGCATCTGTCTAGCAAGTTGCTTTGGGGATCAGGTGTGATGATTCATGGGAAGCTTGGGCTGGCGCTCCCCTGGAAAGCTGAACTGCTGTCATTCTGAGCCTTCCTGGGGTGTCCTTAGGGTGAGCAGAAGGGAGTGGGGAGGAGCGGGGCTTGGGCAACTGCAGGCAGAGAAAGGCCTCTGTATATTTGGGAAACATCAATGAACCCAGTGAACACTGGGCAGTGGGAAAGGATGTAATTTTTTTAAAAGATTTATTTATGCACACAAGAGCTGGGGTACAGGCCAGAGTCGCAGGAGGTGAAAGACCCACCAGAGACAGAGCGGGGAGCAGAACAGGCAGGTGGACTGAAACACACTGCTGAGGGGAGCAGCGGAGGCAGGAGAGGTCTGCTGCGCCCTGTGGGTCCCTCCCTGGCCAGGGATCGAACGTGCGCTGCTGTGCCACAGATGCTTCACAGTGCGGTGCTCAACCCGCTGTGCCACCAGGGAGACCCTCCCTGTTCTCTCTTACCCCAGAGAGGCTCATTTCTGATTTTCACCTCACCAAAAGCCTTGTTTGACAACTGCGTGGCACTTCCTGCAAATTTTACATTTTATGCATTTTCTCCCTTCCCCATAGTTATCCCGACGCAGAGCATGGAACTATATAGGCATCCATAAATACTTGTTAAATAAGTGAAGTAATAATAACAATAACCTTTCATTAAGCTTTCCTGCATCCAGCAATTGTTAAGCACAACCCATGGAGCCACGTCAGGCTGTCCTAGCAACGACTCCACAGAGAAGCTTGTCATTATTTTCACTGCTCAGATTAGCAGGGAGATTAGGTCATTTACTCAATGACTTTTAAGTGGCTGAACTGGATTTTAAACTGTGACATAAATGTGTGCCATCAGGCCTGACATTTTATTTCTGTTGCCCCCTTTTTTTTTTATGAGTAGCAGACTGGAGGTCCAAATTCAAATTGCCCAATTGCCCAGAATTCCTTTTCAACATGTAATAATCAGCCACGTTTTTAAAACCCTACAATTAGACCTTCAACTTCTCCAAGTCAGCACCTCATTCTAGTGGTATTGAGTTAGCGGCCTCAGCCTCGGTTTAATTATTTAGGAAGTTTCTAGAGGCCTCTCTCCCCTCTGAATCAAATCCCATCTCTTGGCGGCCTCCATTAGCGAGGTGGTGAGATGCGAACAATCGCTGTGAAATATGTATTTTAATAGGTATTTGGGCTGTGTGGAAGATTGCAGGATCTCGAGAAAACAGAATCCCAAACTCGGCAAAATCTCATCAAAGCACTCTTTCATCAGCCTGGGTTGTTATCCCTCCCCAAGAACTCTGTCCCTGGAGCTGTTTTAATCTTGGCTCATTAAAAGTTAATATAATTTGGATTGGCGCTATTCATTTTAAGTCTGGACACCTCATTTCGCCCATGCGGGCTGGGCTTCGGCAACCAGGCCTACGTGAACAGGGTGGTGACTGCTTCACCTTCATTTGTGCTGTGCACCCAGATGGGGTCAGCAATAGCTGATCGTCGATAAATGGTAATCGTTACCCAGTTACCCAGAGTACAGGTTCAGTGTCAGCCTCGGAGTGCAGGCCAGCTGTTCGTTGTGGGGTAGCCAGGGGTGTCAGGAGGCAACAAAGAGACATCACTACGCGGCAGTCGTTACCCAGCTGGGAGCGTCAACATTCGGTCACACAAGAGCTGTCGTGAAGGCACGGGGGGCCTGGCCACGTGAGCTCTGCAGAGGAGCTGAATCAGCTCCTGTCACTCAGGCATGGCCCGGGGGCCACGCTGAATGTCCCCATCCCCATCCTAAGAGTCTGATTCTTCCTCTGTGACACCAGCCATCGTAAAACCAGAAGGAGCTATGTCCTGGAGAGTGGGGACTGCTGGCTGGTGGCATGGAACAAGCTTAGGAGAGAACAGAAGAGACCAAGCCGTGTTTTCAAACTGGAGCTCTACCAGCTTCCAGCAGAGACCGCGTCCTGGTGGGCACCTCCATTTCCTCTGGGACCCATAGTCCTTCAGTTGATTGGCTGATTTTTTTCCTTCAGTTGATTGGCTGATTTTTCTCCTTCAGTTGATTGGCTATTTTTTCTCCTTCAGTTGTTTGCTCATTCAGCCCACACCATCCACAGGGCCCCTGCTAGGCAGAGGTTTACTTTGATTCAAATGTAAAAATAGGAAAAAAGGACTAAACTATGGACCTTGCCTTGAGTGACAGCACTGGGTAGAGGCAGAGACAGATAGCAGCAAGGTAGTTACTGAAATACAGTGTGATCGCGTCCGTGGCAGAGGTTCCTGGAGTTATGGGAATATAAATCGGGAGGTGTGTTGGGTGAGTGAGAAGGGGTGGGAGAGCATGTCCTGTGTGATAGGAAGAGATTGTAGATATCGATCTTGAGTGATTAAAATGTCATCATTCCCCAAGTGGAGACAGGAGACAGGACAGTTTGGAAGAGAGGACAGTGGTGTAGCTGGTCTGGGTAAGAGTGAGTAGATTCAGTGGTTTGAAAAAAAGCATGAGGAATGACCCAGAGGGAACTGAAGTCTGGACAAGGGAGCAGATTCCACCATGCTGAGGGCTGTTATGCTTTCCTGGCTTTTGCAGGGTTTTAAGAAAGGGCATCACCACTCACAATTCATTCATTCATTCATTTATCTTTCTATCTATTTGTTTGTTTTAAAGATTTTATTTATGTATACAAGAGCTGGGGTAGAGGCCAGAGGTATAGGGGTGAGAGGGTTCACCAGAGACAGAGAGGGGAGCATAATAGGCAGATCTACTGAAACACACTGCTGAGGGGAACAGCAGGGAGACAGGAGAGGTCTGTTGCACCCTGTGGGTCCCCTCCCTGGTCGGGGATCGAAATCGTGCTGTAGTGGCAGCAGAAGCCCCAGGGTGCTGTGCTCAACCCCTTGTGCCGCCAGGGAGGCCCCCGGCCATGTTTTATAGGACTTATTCTCTGGAAATCGATGGTGAGGATGTCGCTTGGCTAAAGAGCTCAGTGTTCATGATGGTCCAGGAAGGAGGGGAGAGGGAGAGGCAGAGCCAAGGTTGGCTCACCTAGAGGGGGCGTGAAGGAAGCACAGGGCTGAGGATGTGAATAAGGAGTTCGGAAAAAGAAGGCACTGAGTTTGAAAGCACTCTGCGCATCTCTGGTGAGGACGGAGCGAAGGACTGGGGGCTGGGGCTGGGCTTGGTGGGGATGGCAGGGAGGATGGGACAGGGCCAAAATAACTATGGAGTGGGCGTTGCGGTGGTCGAGGGCATGATGGGGTTGAGGACCGAGGCAGGTGCGAGGAGACCCCAGGGTGGGCGAGAGAGCGGTGAGTGTGGACGCCCTCTGGGAGGCTGGTAGGGCTGCCGCTGAGGTGAAAGGGTTGGGAAGGTCACGGGCACCCCGGTGGGCGGTGCTTCCCTCTGCAGCTCCGACAGCACAGGGCTCCACAAAGAAGCACCCACACTGACCCTTAGAATGAAGGTGTTTTGCCAATACTTGGTTTGGCCCATTGAGACTCGGTCTCTACTGAATTTTAGGTGGGCGGGCATCTATTTTGTGAAAAGTAAAGCTAATTGTGGCGATGTAGTAGTAATTGCAGAAGAATCAGAGACCGCTTGGCAATTCAGGATGGACAAACCCATGTATCCCGAGACTTAGCAGCTCCTCGCAAGAGAAGACCATTGTCACACTTGACAAGGTGATGCGTTCTAAGAGCACACTGCCTCACTGGCGGTGCTGCGCTGTGTCTTGTGGTTAAGCTTGGGCTGAAGCAGAAGGGGCGCGGCCTCGGCTTTCTGGTGTGGCCTTTTGGCACTGAGGGTCCAACATGGTTGTCGCCTTTCTGTTGACGTTCTATGACATTCTGTGAATGTCCAACGTTCATAGTCGGTTTGTGGGTCCTGGCTTAGGCTGTCTCCCTTCTCCGCACGTTAACTCACCCACCGAGCACTTGCTGAGGCTCTGGGAAGTATCAAGACTTTGTGCTAACGCAGTGAAGAGACACCTGCATCTCCACGCTCCCAGGATGGCTTGGATGGTGGCAGGAGAGAGGACCCATCAGCCAGTTGGCCAATCACACATCAGCAGGAACCGACACTGCTTTGAAAAACAGTGGCAGGATGAGGGGCAGAGACGAAAGCGTTGCGCTGGAGAACAGAGCCCCATATGCCGTGCCTGGGACTGCAGCCTGGGCCTCTGCTCTCAGCCGCCCCTCTCGCCCCTGCTGTCTGCTCTGGCCCTCGTCCTTGCAGACACCCGTGGGCGGCAGCGGGTGGATCCAGAGACTCGCAGGGTCCTGCTGTGTCCCCCTGGTTCCTCTGTCTGTGGGGAGGCCCTCTGGCGGCACACCCCGGACCAGCCAGCTTCTTGGTCTTCGAATTGAATTGTTTTCATCCGAAGCAGCCGAGCAGTTAGGGCAGTCCTGCGTAAAGCCAAGGCGACAGTCAGACGCAGACGTGTTAAAAGCTTTTTCTCCTTGACGCTGACTCCTAAGGTTGGCCTGCCCCTGGCCGGCATTGTCTCTGCCCTCTCTGTCATGTTTTCCTGCGCGTCTGGGCAGGCACCACACAGCATCGCACAACCCGCAATGCCGGCCGGCCGGGTCTTCTCACTGTTTTCATGCCAGGATGTGGTTCCTCTAAGCTTTGGCTCAGCAGCTCAAGAAGGCCGTTGGGTGTCCTCCTAGAGCTAGAAAAGCCAGTTCTGTCCCAACAAGGGGCCCCAGGCAAACCGAATTCAGTGGGAAATAACAGCCTTTGGTAAGACTGACTCGACTCTTGAGGCGGGAACTGATGGGGATGCATAACTTGTCACGGCAGTGTTGCATATGGACTGGTTCCAGAACATGCTGTGATCTGTCGCTTCTTTGAGCTTCCCAGGGTGCCCCATCACCACGCAGGTGGGGATCCCCTCCCGATCTGGGGTCACTGCTCACGCACTTGCTTGCTTTTCCCTGTGAAGAGCCAGCTCTGTCTCACCAGGCTTTGTCCTATTTTATCCCAAGCCACGGAGGCTGTAATTTGCATGTACTGAAGTAGGATCATGTTGCGTGTTTCAATTAATTGCTTTTTTGAAAGGAAACTTGATGTAATCTACAGGGCAAACCCAGTCCCAGTTTTATGAGTGTGATACAGCTATAAAAATAAGCACGATGAGAAAGAAGGAATATGAAATTCTCGCTGGACTCCACCGCCCACGAGGCTGCGAATACGAAGCCCGCGATATCTTTTATGTGGGGAGCAGAGAGCTTTCTCCTTGTGGTATCCAGAAGAATAAGAGAGGAATTAGGGAGCCTCCCTGGGGGCCTACACCCCAGTGCTTGCATGCATGCATAAATAAAATACATCTTAGAAAGGGACTACAAGAGGAATTAAAACAAATAAGCAAAACTTAAAATATGCCTTTCTGTGAGGGGCGCGCCCCCATATCCTCCAGAGGGCTCCACCCTGTGGCTAAGGGATGTGGCCAGTGGCTGGCCTCACCTTCAGGGGTTCCTACGAGGTCTGGTCAGCACAGGGGTCCCTGCCTGGGGCGTCTTCTTCCCAGGGTAGAGCACACCCAGCCCAGGCGTCTCTCTGAGAGGTCCCTGTGCCTCGGGCTTCCCGCTGGGCTGGCTTTCTTGGGGCCCTTCCCTCCGTTCAGTCTTAGCTTCCCCCCTTTCTCCTATAGCTCCCGACCCCTCGTCAACACCCCGCACCCCGTGCTCCATTCCTGATTCCGGAGACTGCAACCGACACCCCAGATTTGACGTTATTTAATATTGGGTCAGTTCGCCACCAAAATGTAGTCAGTGCTACCAAGAGAACCCAAATTTGGAGTGAGAAACACCTAAAGTCTACGTTCTCACAACCCACGAGGTTTCCTTCTGGCCTCCAGAAATTCTCAATTTCACTAAAGCTAAAATGTGAGTGGTACATTCTCACTCGTTTCTTTATATAATGGAAGAACACATCTAGGGACTTTAAAGTCAGGCTATTTTTTAGAGAATATTTTAGATCTAGATTATGACTGAGATTGTCACTGTTCAATAAAGATATGAAACAAACCACAAATTTGTGTCACCTATGTAGTTTTAAGTCTTCTGGTGACCATATATAGAAAAGTAAAATGGTAGAAAATACTGTTGATAATATATTCTATTTCACCCTCTCTATCCAACATCCATTCATTCCGACATCATTTGATCGTGCAACAACTATAAGGAGGTGACTTACATTTTGAGGGTGCTAAGTTTTCTAAAACTTAGAAGTTTTCTAAAACCCCAAGAACTGGGGTACAAGCCAGAGGTGTGGGGTGTGTGTAAGAGGACTCCCCAGAGACAGAGTGAGGAGCAGAGCAGGCAGATCCACTGAAATCCACTGCTGAGGGGAGCGGCAGGCGGGTAGACAGGAGAGGTCTGCTGCGCCATGTGGGTCAGCTCCCTCCCAGGGGCTCGAACTCAAGCTGCAGTGGCTGAGAATAGTGTCATGGTGCTGTGCCTTAATCGCTTAGATCACCAGGGAGGCCCCTGAAACTCAGATTTCTGATCTTACACCTGGAGCTCATCTCAAGTTGGGTTGGTCTTGCTTCAAATACTCAGCACCCGTGTGTGGCTTTTGCCCATTAAACAGTTCTAGAACCATCCTTATGTTTTATCTTCAGTCCATCATGAAAGTGAAAGAGAGGATTAAAGGGACTGTGAAGTCGCAGAAAAATCGGGGCGAGGTCAGACGGGATGGAGTTCGTGGAAGGAGCACTTGAGGGTGCCTGCCTTCTCTCGTGCACATGCCTGGTCTGAAATCACAGATGCTCCCGGCCGGCAGAGACAGATCTCTCCCCCCGGCCAGCCGTGGGGGAACTAACGCAGTGTTAATTCAGGGGTATGAGCATGAAATTGCACCTTCCATCAAAGATCTTATTTACAGCAAAATGCAAAGATGTCCTGTTCTTAAGAGATGGGGATAGAAAATAAAAAATAAGGAAGACTGTGCTGAGGTTCTAAGGGGTCTTGTGGAGAAGGTCTGGATTAAATCAATATATTCGTGCTCTTCGGGGGAGTAAGGGGAAGGATTGAAAGAGTTAAGAGTAGAAAAATTATTTTCATAATAAGAAAGGAAGAATAACCTGTTATACTCACCCACAAAATCATTGAATCAATAAATAATTATGCAGTACCTAATGAAAGCACTAAAGAGCTAGCACTTATTTATTAACCATGCATCGCTCAGTGTCCGGGTCCAATGCCTGGCCTGAACAAACCATGGACAACGTGATCCCAATTCCAATGGGGTGCATGAGGGAAATGGGGTGCAGAGCTTACACTAGTATCTGGTGGAGGAGATAGGGCCCCCCAAGAGGGTAAGAATCCTGACCCATCTCAAGCAATCTGATTCTAGAAGTGTTCCTTCATCTACTGCTAGAGATGAATCAATCAGTTCCTGCTTCTAGGTGCATGCGAGGCCTAGAAATGGGGGGTAAGGTAGACTTATAAATAAATCTGAGAAGTGACAGTACGAATTAAAAGTATGATAGCAGCAAAGCATCCAGGGGGAATTCAGCAGAGCGCTGGAGCACGTGGACATTCCTCTCTATCTTACATGTGAGATCGAGGCACATGGGCTCATCCAACTGTTCAGTGACTGAATGTTCGAGAACCACACGCTGTGTTTCCAGAGTGTGGATCACAGTCTCTCTAAAGTGGTGGCTGCTTTAGTAACTCCTGATTCCATTTTCTTCTCCCTTATCCATCTGTGCTTCGTGCATGAACTTTCTAGCTGGGGGTTCCTGTTCTGGCGAACACAGGTGAGGATGGTGTGTCCTCTTGGTCTGCAGTAAATATTTTCTGTATGAGTAGAGAAAGCTGTCCCTCCCCCCTTGCTCTCTGGCCACTTGAGAATACATGTGGTTATCTATTGAGGACGATTTCAGCTGAAAATGGGGGGATTTATTGCTCTGGGCCAGTCATCTTATATCTCAGAAGGTGGATTTTATGTTTTTGAGAGATCTTGCTTCCGAACATAACTCACTCACAGTGCAAGCACAGCCCCCTCATGGCCCTGGGAAGTACCTGCAGATGTTATTCTGCATCAGCTGGAGACCCCCGGGCCGCATTTCTCAACACACAGAAACCCTGTCTCTCCCAAATGACAGTATGTTACCGACATCCATTCTTGGGGCCATGTGTGGACACTGAAAGGCAGTGTTTTCCAAAATGTCTGCAAGACTTCCTGTGGGGGAAAAAGAGTCCCCAAATCAGAGACCTTTGAGAATTATGGCTACCGTATTTCTCAGGCTTGAATACCCTCATGTGGATCTTTAACCTATAAAAAAGTTTGTCAAAAATCATTGACGTAAAGCTCTACCCCACCACCCTTGTTTAGTTCTGTTTATTGAGGCCTGGTTCCTACATTTAGGGCTGGCAGGAATGTGCTCATCCAAACCGTACGAGCTTGTGCCATCTTAATCCTGCAAAAGTGGGCACAGCCTGTTGCTCTTACACTACGACAGACCATACTCAGCTAGTTTAGGGCCTGCTTGGAAGCTTAGTTCTGAGAGATGTTCAGGCTTTTTTTTTTAAAGATTTACTTATGCATACAAGAGCTGGGGTGCAGGCCAGAGGTGTGTGTGTGTGTGTGGAGGGGGGTGTTTTAGAGGATTCACCAGAGAGGGGAGTAAAACAGGCAGATCTACTGAAATCCACTGCTGAGGGGAACAGTGGCGAGGCAGGAGAGGTCTGCTGTGCCATGTGCGTCCCTTCCCTGGCCGGGGATCAAACTTGTGCTGCAGTGGCTGCCATAGCTTCGTAGTGCGGTACTCAACCCCTTGTGCCACCAGGGAGGCCCCAGTCATTCAGGCTTTTATGCCATAGTTTGGCTCCTGAGTCACAGTAACTTCTCTGCTCTCCCTCTAACTCAGTCTAGACTCGTTCTTCATGCCTGTACCAATTCTACTTGCCTCGGCGTCTCTGTAGATAGAGGTACTCTTCTTGAGTCCCCAGAGGAACCCCCATGAGATGTGTGTAGACAGTGGCTCTCCAGGGGGACCCTCTCATGAGAAAGTGAAGCTTAATTCACTTCATGAGAAAGTGAATATTAATATTAGATTAATGTAATTCCAGCTCCACACATCTAGTGATCGTCTTTGCCATAAAAATTCCATCCTCTATGCTTGAGACAGTCAGGCCTAAGCTCAACAATCTATTCATAGTTGCCTTTAATGTGCAAAAAATCAATAATCATGGGAGAATTAATGGTGAAGGTTGTGGTGGTGAGAGTTTTAAAAATACCATGTTAATAAAATCCATGATCCATTCAAATGTGAAACACAAAAATTGAATTTAACTGTTGTTCACACAAGAAAGAAAAGCAAGAAGAAAAGCAAACCCTTCTTAAGAAGTGAAAGGTTTTGTGTAGATTATTGGAGAAACGTAGAATTTAGATTAAAATAACTAAAAAAGTGTTTTGACTCAAAAGCAGCTATATTGTTGCATGCCAAGATGCTGGTTGCAATTCCCAGCATAGCTACTAGGGGAAACCGCAATGAGGATATTAAAGAAATGACGAGGGGATTAAAATGGCCACTAGAACTAACACAAAAGAAGGTAATAAAGTAGGGAGAGAGGAAATATAGGCACATGACACAGAAGATAAATAGTAAGAGGGCTGGGATGAATTCTACCTTGTAGATAGTTGCATTACTTATTCAAAGTATTGGCAGGATGAACTTAAACAATCAGACTTGTTATCTACAAAAGGTGCACTCCAGTTTCAAAGACACATGCAAGTTCAGGGACACAAGTAACTGAGAGAGAACCATGTGACTCTGGTCCCCTTGAAACAGGTAACAGTTATGCGCTATCTCAGCTCACTAAGTGTGTGGCTGTTGGTGATGCAGCCAACTCTGCTGGGGGGGTCTGCCGTTGAGAACCAGGGTCTGGAGTCTAGCTATGCATCGTCTAATATGTAGCCATTTGCTCTGCATCGCTATTTAAGTTCAAATTAAATTAGAAATCCAGCTTCTCCCCAGCACCAGCTCCATGCTAAGGGCTCAGCACTCACAGGTGGCTCCCGTCTGCGAATGGGGTGCAGCGACTTGTCATGACTCACGTGGTTGTGCTTATCAAGTCCCATGAGTGTGGAATGAATGAACACTGGACTTTGCTGTGAGAGGAAGCACAAAGTGAGGTTCCTGTGAGCCTGTGCTTATGACATGTTCAGCAACCAATCAATACATAACCTTGTGGTTCTTAATATAGTATAATACAGATTGGCCCTCAATACATGGCCAACCATAGCACCATGCCTCGTGCATGGACGAGTCTCATCCAACCCTTGCATTTTCTCTAAAAGTGGCATCACAGTCTTGCATTAAAGAGTGCTCTCTGGCATCATGGCCCTGCTCATGGGATTTCATAAACAGTGAAATCACTGACACAGTGTGTGAACATGTGCCACTGTAGACTACGCTCACACCCACCCCCCCGATACCTGTCTAGATGCTGAATCAAGAAGGCAGAGGATGGGCTTGCTGAACCTTAGCACATCTGTAGATGACAACAGAACTTTAATACAAATGCACATGAAGCAGAACCTTAGTGCATCTGCAGTTGACAACGGAACCTTGGAACCTTATCACATCTGCAGATGAAAACAGAACCTTAGGGCATTTGAAGATGACAGCAGAACCTTACGGCATCTGCAGTTGACAATGGAACCTTAGCACATCTGTAGTTTACAATGGAAACTTAGCGCATCTGCAGATGACAACGGAACCTTTGCACATCTTTAGATGACAACAGCACCTTAGCACAAATGCGAATACAGTAGAATACCATGGGGGAAGGTAGGCAAATTCACAAACTCAGAATCCACTCATAACAAGAAATGACTGTGTTCCCATCACTGCATACAGTTCTACTGCAAACTTTGGTCTGGAGAATCTGGTAGATTTTCCATCTTCAAAGGCGTAACCTTCTAAAGACAAACTGCCCTCTCAAGACCTTGGGGAAGAATGGCGTGCAGGTGATACAGGCAGGAAACTGAGCGTAACCCCACATCCGACCAGCACTGCACATCCGCAGACCAGCCATGCTCTGGTTCACCACCTCATTTGTCTTTAGGAGCCAGTGTTAGTTCTCAGGCCCAGAGAACTGTCGTACTTCGCCAGGTGTTTTGATAAGATAAATGTACTTCTTCCTTGAGTCTAACTTCAGCTTTAAATTCACCTTTCATAACTGTGCTTATCACTTCAAAAGCAGCCCTGTTTTTATTTTTTTAAATCAAATAATAAAGCTGCTCTTAACTTTCACAATGACAAGGACTAGAAGGCAAACGTTACTTGAGTTTAACAATTCTGTGAAGTATTCAACACTAGTTTACAAAAATAGTATAAAATTCTAAACTCAGGTCACACAAACGATGACGTCATGAGGTGTGTCATGGTTAGAAAGAGCCCAAATTCCAGTGGTGGAATTTGGGAAGTATTTTGACCTCCAGACAACAGCACGAAAGACTTGGCGATGGAGCTGCTCCAGGAAGTTCTGCGCATTGTGGTTCCCAAGCCACGCGGGCTACCGGACCTGAGGAGGGCGGTAGGCCCGACCACATGCTCCCAGCTCCCTGTCTGTCTGCTTCCATCACCACAATTGTTCCTCCATGGCCTCGCTCCAGAGCTGGTGCAGAGTAAGCCCTCATTAAAAAAATTGTTGAATTGAATCAAATCTGCCTTTCCCTGTTCACCTTCCTGTGGTTATGTCGTTAAGCAGTAAATTAGTCAGAGCAACCTAAATTGGCGAGGAGAAAACAGAAATACATTACCCAGATAAATAGAGAGAGGTGTGTGGGTGGCCCCCGTCCCTGAAATGACTTCTCTCAGCACCATTTTACTTAGCGTTGTCAGGGAAGGCTTAATTGAGCCAGCTCGCGATTGCGTGGCTCAGGAAACACTCCTCTCCTTTGTCCTGAATTTCCAGATGGAGACGAGGCAGCAGCAAGACCTGCCCTCCAAGAGTCCGGTGCGAGGAATCTCTGGCTGGTGCCAGTCACATGTATTAATTGAACAATTTCTCCCGACCTTGATTAAAACCCCCATGATGCCCTGAATAGATTTGGCTTAGAAACTGCTCTGACAAGGCTGACAAATCTATTTTGCCTGCAGTCTGAGCTTTCGTTTGGGAAGAGGTTTTCATTTCTTGCTCATTGCATTCCTTCCTGGCACCAGCCTGAACAGCAGCCCGAGAACAATGCTCCACCTAATTTGCTCCTGCAAATGAGAGCAATTAAAATGACTCAACAAAAATGATGGAAGCTTTCAGGAGTGAGGTGTGATGACTGTTTATTTCTCTATCATCTGCCTTGCCCCGAGCCCTGGGAGTTAGGGTGTGAAGCACTTCCAGCCATGTTGGATGCTCCCGGGCTTCTTGCTGACATGGGCAGCTGTTGGTGTGACCTTCAGTGATGAAAGAAGTGGGCCAGCCGATGCCATGTCATTTCCATCAAAAGAGCACACACAGCCAAACACAAGGGGCCTGCTCCTGAACTGGTAGCTCTATCCAGGAGTTGTGCATGTGTGTGTGTGTGTGCGCGCGCGAGCGTGTGTATGTGAACTGTCAGTACAAAGAGAGAGAGAGCATCTGTTGTAGAAGGAGCTTGCTGAGCTGCAGAGTTTGATAGTCCTGGACTCTCTTCTATTCTTAACCACCTTTGGGTTCCTTGAATCTGACCTTGACCTCTAGGATCCCCTGTGTCTCAGGTGGGCTATAGTCTCAGGAGGGTCTCACCTGTGCTGTCTTGTTTCTCTCTGTACCTTCCCTTGCCCCACTCCTACCCCAGGCAAGTCACCCCTGGTATGATCTATTTTTGATGTCTCCAAGAGGATGAGGCCTTTCCGACCTCAAGGGGCAGGCCTGTGTTGTCACTCTCGCTTACCTCCCACCCCACCACTGTCTGTGTAGCTCACCTTTCTGCCCTTCAGTTCTCAGTTAAATGCTACTTATGCAGCTCTGAATTACATTTTTTCTCATTACGTAGCCCCTCTTCTGGCATTAATTACAGCTTGCAAGCCAATATGTGTATATGGGAGTCACCCAACACTCTGTCATGGCAATTCTCTGCAGAGTGCCTATTCATTTCTTACCTTTTATCATCCAATTGATTACTGTCCACCTGTCCCCAGAACACAAGCTTCATGAACACAGTTTCTTGACTTTTCTTCATAACTGCACTCCAGGGCTGGGTATAAAAGCCCGAGCCTTAAGTTGGAGCTTGGCAAACACATGGACATGGCTGTCTGTTTGGGGCAGCAGTAGGTGATTGTGCCCTTTGAAATATGCCCTTTGTCATTCTGAGGACCAAGGAAGATACTGATG
This sequence comes from Galemys pyrenaicus, assembly GCA_019455555.1. Taxonomy (NCBI): domain Eukaryota; kingdom Metazoa; phylum Chordata; class Mammalia; order Eulipotyphla; family Talpidae; genus Galemys; species Galemys pyrenaicus. The sequence goes on along the minus strand of JAGFMF010011663.1, from coordinate 3,566,213 downwards.
GAGCATCTACTGCGGCAGATGGGGCTCACAGCTCTCTAACGAGATGGCAATCTGGTCGTCACTGAGATTCACCAGCAGGCATACAAAAGGTAGCAAGGGTCTATTCTCAAACTTCAGGGTGTTTCCAGAGTGTGAACTCATCCAGGCCAGCAGCCTCTACCATCTTCTTGAAAGTTCTGTGAAGTCCTACTACCATCCTCATCTCTGCCAGCTACACTCTTGGTGCCAAGTTCACCGAGTGGCACTACAGTCCCCTTTTTCTGTGTCTTAGCACTCAGAGCTCCCCCATCCAAAGTAACTTGAGAGGTGGCTGAGATAATTTATACTCCACCCATAACTAGGGGTGTTATAATTACAGGTGAATTTCAAAGACGCCCCACTGCTGCTTATGGCTATAAGATCTTTGCAAATCTTGATAAATTGTCAGCACTTGCTCCCGATAATGCCAGGTTGTCCATCTTTTTCTCCTTAATTTTCAGTGAAATCCTCCACTGAGTCTGTGAAAGGCCTCTGTACTAAGATGGAAGGATTGAACCTACAATCTTAAATCTCTCTAAGATGCTGACCTATAAATTACTTTCTCTTCTCTATGTTCAGAACTGAATCAAGATAGAAGGGGCTGACCAGGGATATAATGAAATACTCTGTTGGAAATGTGGATGTGTGTTTGAGATGGGCCAGATGAGGAAAAGACCATTAAGCGGGCATTTAGTTTGAATAATGGCATTATTGTGTTGCTCAGTTAGTCAAATTTTCCAGTAGAAAGAGACCAGTAGTCTCATTACTTTAGTGACACTTTAGCAACTTAATATTATACAATCCCTCAGGGAAGGGGGGGTCCAGAATAATTGATTGGTTAGTTACTGAGAGTCTCCAGCTCTGGCCTATGCCTGGACTCTCCTTAACAAAATCATCTTCGTGATAAAGCTTTAAGTAGTAGCTGGACTTGATGCTGTTCAGATCCATCTTCATCTCTCTAGATCCATCCTGGTCTGTCCACTTCCACCCAGATCCATGACACAGCTAAATCACCAAGGATGGCTGGAAACTCACATGCCCACAAGAGCGAGGCTGCTGCTGAATGAGTGATGCCGACAAATCAGAGGGAAAGGTCATTTTCCACTTGATCTATTACAGCGGGAAAGGATATGCAGTCACCTGTAAAGAGCGGTGGAGAGTTGACCTGGAGGGTGGTTGGGGACAGCAGAGCTGGTGGCCAATCAGAACCACATACCCCCCACCCCACTCCACCCTGCACTGGAAAAGGTCTTTACTATTAAACCTCAGCCAATTGTTCCATAAAGATGAGCTTGATCTTGTAGGTCTCTATGTGCTTCAGTATTATTGAGAAATCCAAATTTTGGACAAGATTTTCCAACTTTAATGACTGTCAATTAATGGTAATTTATTGCTATGTTTTGCTTGCAAATGCTGCGAGCTCCCTGAATAGGTCAGTGCTGTGGAGTCTTGCTCATGTCTTGTGTCATGCAGGTGTCATTAGGTGTTGAGCACAGAACCTTCGCCTGGTCTGCTCTACAGGTTCCTGGGAAGGAGTCTGAGTGAGCCAACATGGTGGCTGCACAAAGTTCAGTGTTCTCTTCCGTCAAGGCTGGGAGACCACTGCCCAGGAGTGCCTCCAGCCCCCTTCATTCCATGCACTCCTCACCTGCCGCCTTCCCCCACTCCTGGAGGCTGAGCTCGCTGCCTTTGAGGCTCTCCCACCTGTCACTTGAGGCCAGCTTCTGGGGAACATGGTGCCCACTTGCTGGGCGATGGCCCGAACACCCACTCAACCCTCTCCAGTTCTTTAAGAACCTTCTTCAGGGCCTCTCTGGTGGCACAAGGGGTTGAGTGCCACACTGTGGGGCTTCCACAGCCACTGAAGTGTGAGTTCGATCCCTGGATGGGGAGGGGACCCACCTCTCCTGTCTCCCCGCTGCTCCCCTCAGCAGTGTGTTCCAGTGGTTCTGCCTGTTCTGCCCCCCACTCTGTCTCTGGTGACTCCTCTCACCCCCCAGGACCTCTGGCCTGTACTCCAGGTCTTGTGTGCATAAATGAATAAAATCTTAAAAAAAAAAAAAAAGAACCTTCTTCAACCCTGTTGTTCTGAAAGGCCATGCCCTGGGCCTGGTGTGGGCCATTCCACTCTCGGTCCTATGTACTCCCTGGGCCCATCAACCCAGCAACTCGTGTTTATTTGGTTTGGAATATTTTTACATCCTTTGATCATTTCATTCCCTCGGGGTTTTTATCCACTTACTAGACGTGTCAGCTGAGTGTCGTACGTCTTGATTGAATTCTCCCAATATTCTTATTATTCTCATTTCCGTGCTCTATCTGTGTGACTTCAGTTGAATTTCACTGTCTTTATCTCTCAGCCATTGTAATGGAGCTTTGAAATGATGGCTATTCTATTTGAAGTTAAGAGTTTCTGGAATCCCCTTGTTCCTTTGTGAAGATAACGCGACGGTCTCATTCTGTGACTGTGATACCCCTCTTCTCCTGGCATGCTATTCACTGTCCTTTGGGGCTCAGGGGTTCCTTCCTCTATCCTGCTTTGTTGTCAGTTGCTGTCTCCCCGTTACCAACTTCCTCCCCGTTTCTAGCTTCCTGAAATTCTAGTGGGCTGTCATCTGCCACGTGAAGAGCTAAGCGAAAACCAGGGTGTGAGTCTTGTGTGGGGTACAGGGAGCTTACTGAAGGGCGGGCTTCTCTACACAGACCGGCTGTTCACTGGGGGCCCCAAAGGTTCTCTTCCCAGTCGCAGACAGCGCTCCCAGCGGGGTAGAGAGGATGGAAGTGGGTGGAGGCCTGACGGGCAGTGCCCTTGGGGTCCAGTTGCAGATACTTCATGTGGCTTCACTTAAACCACTTGCTTTCCAATTCCGGCTTCTTCCCCAGCCTCCACGGAGCGTGCACCTCAATGTACAGACTATCTCTGATTTATTCTCCCTAGATAGAGCTTCCAGATTTAGCCAGAGAACAAAATAGAAGCTGCCTAGAAATCTTGACTTTCAGTTGAACGAGGAATCCTTTTTTAGGATAAGCAGGTCCCATGCGCTTGTTCATTCTCTGAAATTGAAGCCGAGCTGGGCCTCTCGTGTTTGATCTGGAACCACCTCCATAGCGTAAACCCAAGAGCTGAGCAGCAGAGCCACGGCAAGTGTGGGGGTGGGTGCCACCGGGGGGTGGGGCTCCCAAGAGCCTGCACCCACTCTCCACATGTCCCGTTGGTCCTGCTGCTGTGGAACCTGGTCCGCCCAGGCCGGGGTGGTCCCCAGTTGTCAAGGCCCCTGACTCCGCCACGATGTAGCTCTCTGCTCTGCTGCTCGCCTGCTTCGTAGTGCCTGAGTCCACGGCCCCAAGGGCACAAGCCGCGGTCTCGGCTCTGGACTCCGCGGGAGGCGCCTAGAGACTGAAATACTGACATGTGGGGAAGGCAGTTGGAGGGTTTTCCAGACGAGGTGACCCTTCCTGGTTTGGGTAGTGCTGAATGAGTCACGTGCCCACTGTACTGTTCTCTCCCACCGGGTGGTGCAGGCAGACCCACAGCTGCTGTAAAACTCTGTTCTCCATTGATGGAGAGGCCCGTGCACTGTCTGTGTGTTCTTCCATTTGAGGGACATCTCAGGGGCAGCGCGGTTTGTCAGGAGAAGGCTCGGGCTCTCACTGAGGCTCCCTGTGTCCAACAGGGGTTCAAGGTGGGTGGTGGAAGGGGAGCCCCTGGTCTGGGGGCCTCCAGCCCTGCCCTCCATGGCCCCAGAGGCCGCTGGCCTCCCTGTAGCTGTCGCTGGCCCCCACTTACTCCCACTTACTCCTGGGTGGTGGGACCCCCTCAGCTCACAGTGACTCAGGGAGAGAAGAAAAGTGGGGATGTGTGATCCCCGAGGTGCCCCTTTATTCATACTATAGCTTCAGTTTTCATTTATGTTTTATAGATAAGGCCTACTTATACCCTCCTTCTCTCCCTCCCTTTCATTTCCATATCCCAGTGTTCACTTCTGCCTCCTGCGACAATACGGAGCAAATTTGCTGTCACTTGCAATTTTCGTCTGCCTTTTATTTGAAGCCAGGTGTCGCCAGGTGTCTTGTCCACACTGAGTCTCCCCTCTGATGCTGCATGTCCTCCCCTGGGTGCCTCGAGTCCCTGAGTCCTTGGCTTGACTGTGGACCGCCCTCCTTCCTGGCCACTCAGGGACGCCTGCCCTTTGGTCATCGTGCTGACAAGTAGGTGGGGAAAGGGAGCAGTGGAACTTAACCTTGGCCCTTCTTTCTCCATGTCAGTGCTTCTGGGAGTTTCCTGGAGAACACAGAAACACGATGGTAAGAACACACACTGGGGGTCTTCATGTGATTTTTTTTATTTATGCATACAAGAACTGGGGTACAGAGGAAAGGGGGTGATAGGATTCACCAGAGACAGAGTGGGAAGCAGAACAGGTGATCGACTGAAATCCACTGCTGAGGAAGCAGCGGGGGAGACAGGAGAGGTCTACTGTGCCCTGTGGGTCAGCTCCCTGGTCGTGGATCGAACTCGTGCTGCAGTGGCTGCAGATGCTTCATAGTGAGGTGCTTAAGCTCTTGTGCCACCAGGAAGGTCCTTCATGAGATTTTCCCAACTATCATGGGAGCTGTTAGGCGCCCTGGAGACAAGGTACCCCAATACACTCATTTTGCAAGGGAAAAACTGAGGCCCAGCCAGAAAAGGTGTCTGGTCTGAGACCAGACACACAGCAGAGATGACAGCGGGGCCCAAACCCAGAACCCCCAGGTGGTCTGCCTTGTACCTTGACCCTGGTGGAGCTTCTCTGCCCATGGGGGCAGCAGGTCCAAAGGGAGAGGTTCCCTGTTAAGTTTCACCAGAGTGGTCCTCCCCCTGGGGTCCTCGCTTCCTCTAAGTGGCACAAGCTTCAGCAAGGACGCACATGGCACTGCAGGAGGCAAGGGGGCCACAGGCCACCTGCACCAGGATGGGGGTCCTCTAGCACAAGAGACATGGCTCTTGAGCCTCTTCCTCCTCCCTCATCGCCACAGGACAGAGGCCAGGGGACGGCTGTCCTGGAGTCAGAAACAACACTTGACCTCTTCTACCAATAAAGTTTTATTGGAAAACAGCTGCACTCATTCATTTACAAGATGTCTCTGACAATGTTCACTCCACAATGGCCTGCTTGAGTCGTTGCCATGGAGACTGCAGAGCTGGCAAAGCAGACCATGTCTGCTACCTGGCCCTTGGCTGGGCCAGTCTGCTCACCACTGCTGTAGGGGGTGGGGGTCAGTAGATGCTCTGACCACAGCCCCAAATTTGCTCATTCACCTGTGCAACATCTCTGCCTGACTCTACTAAGGGAACGCTGACTGAATTGCACTATTTCAATCAATGCTTGCAGTAAAATGGTGCCAGTAATCAATACCATCTCTTATTTATAGCTGTGTATATATTTGACAAACCCACAAAATCATGCCAGGAATGGTGATTACCAACTTTGGGGCAATGGGGACTTATGGGGATGGAGGAGGAAGCTAGGGGGGTAGGATGAGGGTGCTTTGTGTGTTTCAATTACAAGCAAGAGTTTTGAAGAAAATATGAAATATTAACTTTGTTACATTTGGCCTCTAGATTCTCTTACTGTTTTTGATATTTTTCTGTGGTTTATACAACATATTTTGCATGTAAAAGTGCAAATGCAAATTCAGGCAGGCAGTCATCGCTGAAAAATCATTTGGTGTCTGCTTTTTAGAATAAACCTTTAGGTGGAAGGTATCGTAGCATCTTTGGTAAAGGCTTTCTCTACCTAAGGAATGTGAGTAACAGACATCAAACCCGCAGAGGAAAAAAATCTCATTAAGACACGTTGGCCCATATGTATGTGTGTATTTCATGCTCTATATTTTAAACGCACACTCAAATATGTTCTCCTGTAAGTGATTCAGTATAGAATGTGAAGTTCCATTACCCTTCCTCAACCCAATGAGTGGTGTTGCCATGAATTGCTTACAGCGTGTTCTTCTGTCTCCTCTTATACATTTGTAAGCAAATGAACTCTTCTTTCCTTTAAGTCCCATGAATGATCTTGCCCTCTGTGAATTACTCTATGACCTGTGTTTTCCTTGGGGATATTTCTACCCCAGAACATGGAAGCCTGCCTCCTTGCACATGATGGTTTCTTAGGATTCTTGTGTCATATTTCATTTAGCCACGTCTCCATGTAAGTCGTTTGGTCATGTAATCAGCCCTCCACAGCCAACATTCTACATCCACGATTCAGCCAACCACAGATGGAAAATCTGTCCTGTGTCGTCACACCCAAGGTGGTTGTGTGTGTGCTGAACACGTGCAGACTCTTCTGTTGGTCTCGAAACTGTAGGCGACAATGACCACTGCAGGGCACTTACTGTAGAAGGTATGGTTAACTATCTGGAGCGTTCAGTACAGAGGAGTACGTAGATCATCATAAATACCATGTCATTTATATCTGGGACTCGAGCCTCCGTGGATTTTGGAATCCAGGTGTGTCTTGGGACCAACCCCCTCCAATGCTGAGGGACTGCCAAGCAGCTTCCTCTCGCCTCTCTGTGTGTGCCACTGTTTTTCCTCTGCTAGACAGTAAAGCTTACACGGCTGACCAAGCTATCTAAAACAAATGAAAGGATATCTTTGTCAAAACTTAAAAGGAACCCATCTATCTCTCTGGATCTACACTCTGCACGGGGAACTCCAGAGACACTTACTCGCAGTGAGACACACATGATAAATGAGTGGGTTGGAGCAGCCGTCATTTCTCCGTTAATTATTCCTCATATTAACTAAGGCGATTGCTTTGTTAATGGTCTCTGTGCACCTGTTGAGTGAAATCAGTTGTCCACGCTTGGGCAGCGGTAACGTGATTGTGTCTTATTCTATTTTTGATTGGGGTGTTTGACAGATAACCCCATTCTTCTGGGAGCCAGAGTTGAAGAAGGACTCCTCCTTCCTGGTGTAGGTCTGGGATGAATTAAAAGTTCTCAGGATGAAGGATTTGGAACAAGTCATAGTTGCCTCACTTCACACCTGCCAGGTGTGGCGACATGACCCGCGGCAGCTGAAATTGGATGGATGCAATCACAAAATAGATTTCTCTACATTTGTAAGACCTCCTTGTTTTGAGAAGACACTCAGCATCCATCTTAATCACTTTTCTATTTCCCCAAAGAGTTTAAAAAGTCTCGTGGCTCTTCACAAGTGTAACCGATGGGTTTGTTTCCGAATGTACCAGCACATACTCAGGGAGATAGGTGTGACTTTTTTGAATCTATACTGAGATTGAGCTGTCATTGAAGACACGTTAGGAAATTTATGACTAATCCAGATAGAAAGAGCTGGAACTACTTCCTTTTCTTTGTAAAATGAAGCTTCAAGGTATAAATTAAAAAAACAAAATATCTCTCCCAAATTAATCGAGAAAGAAGCTGGATTTTGTTCAGTGAAGTTGCCTAGCAACCCCTCTAGAAGCTGGAAAAAGGATGAGGGTGTTTTCGTCTCTGGGCACCACTTAAGGCAACGAGTTTCCTTGAAGGATGTGAAAAAAACACTCTGCTCTTTTGGAAGTTTCTAGTTAAAAATGTCTGTGAGCCAGATCCTGTTCTTGGATAGCCTTAAAATCAGATTCAGTGTTCAAATTTGGTTCATCTGTCACCTCTTCCATGAAGCTCCCCTGACCACCTCCAAGTCTCCCAGAGTTGAGGCCTTGCCGCGTTCTCCGAGCACCCCTCAATGCTGTGCATTCTGCTACTTTGTACTCCTTGCAGTGCCCTAGACTCATTGACTTCTCTTTGAACTGCCGTGCACCTGTCTGCCAAACCTGATTGCAGTTAGCACTGGCTCCTGTTTTCTTTGCATCTTCCATGAATACCCCCATGACTTGTATATAGTAGATGCTCTGGCATTTGTTTGCTGGATGGATGGATAGATGGGTGGATTGATGGGTGGTCGGATGGGTAGATGGAACAGATGGAACTGTGAATGTATGAATGAATTGACTAGCCAATCAGGCTTCAGTGAAAATACAACTAATTTTTAGCAGATGTATCAAAGACTCCATTATAACATGTATAAAATATATCGAGTGAATCCTACAGAGACTCTTGGGAGGAACTATGTGATGTGTTTCTCAGACCCTGTCCAAACAGTTGGTTTGGAACTGGTTACTTTCCCCCAGTGTTCTGTTCTTGGTCCCAGTCCTGGCTGGCTCTGAGGTGAGTTCAACTCATCAGCCAGTTGGCCCAACTTCCCAGCCAAGGCAGGCTTGGCCACTGCCGCTCCTTGCTCACTGGACTTTGCCTGTGGCGTAGCACTTTGCGGATTAGTACTCAAGTGTAGCTTCTTCCCTTTCACTTTGTTGTGTTGTAGTCTTCATCTCAGGTTGGCGTATGGAACTTTCTGTGGGGAAATTCTTGATTCCCTGTGGCAGTTCCCATGTTTATTTATGACTGTAAAAACCCCAGAATTCCTAGGTAATCCTCTGACAGGATACTCTACTTGGCTGTTTCCTGAGTTCTGGAGCCACAAAGGGAGCACCTTCCTCAGCGCAGGTCTTTATGTCTGACGTCTTCGAGAGTTTTGGTCAGGGTAAGTGCAGGCAGCAGATGGCTCACAAATTGTGTCCCTGCTGGAGAATCTTCAAAGGGACTGTTTGCAAAGCACAAACAGCAGGTAGAGAAACGAAGAGAGATAGGAACTGACTACTCTGGGGCTGGGTATCAGTGAAGGGAAAATGAGAAGGAATGGTTACCAGAACCTACAGAAAAAATTCAGAGACAGAGAAGAGTGTTTGATGGCAATTGCCTGAGAGGAAAGGAGAGCTTGGGGGGGCGGGAGGCCCGGGAGTCACCACCCCACTCTCTTCTCCTCCATGGATCTCCTGCTGAGGCTCCGGTCCTACTGTAACCAGGGCAGGGGACTCCGCGGAAGGGCTCTCACTGGCCAGCCCTGGGGCACAGAGAGGGGTGGAGCGTGGAGCGTGGAGCGGTGGAGTGGGGAGGTGAAGGGAAGCGGGAGACAATATGGCCTCCCGGAGAAAGGTAGACACAGTGGGTCCTGAGAAGGAGGTATGGCCCAGAAGGCTTCACTCCCAGGTAACTCCCGGGGGCAGAGTTCACATTTTCCTTTGCTTCATCACCTCCTTCGATAAACTTTCTCTTGCTGCTTAGGGCTCCCTTAAAGCGAGCGTCTCCACAGAAACAAACAACCTTCTCCGGCCACCGCCTCTAGGGTGAAGTGCAGCCTGGGCCCCTCGAACTCTGCCCCCACTGCTCTGTCTGGCTGCCCTCTCCCTCTCCCAGTGCTCGTTCCTGAAGCTCGTCTGGCGCAGTGCGTGCCCATGTCACTCTGACTTCGGCCAGGGACAGAGGTCCCTGGAGAGGTGAGTGCTCCCGCGGGATCTGGGAGCTTCTGGGATTTCACCAGCAGGCCAGAAGCCTCGCCCTAGACTGAGGGCAGCCCGTAGGCTCTGCCTGCCTGTCTCAGCTCCAGGTCTCTGCACACACAGGGGTTCGCCTGGCTGGCGGGGGCACAGGGCCATGCCTGTGGGCGTGGTCCCCAAAGCTGCCCAGTGGGCAGGGCGCTCGTGAGGGAGTTGACAGTTCCCAGGGCAGAATGAGGGTTTAGATGAACTGTGACCTCAGGCTCCACCAGAGTCTTCGGGTTCCCTCCCCACCATGTACGTTTGTTATAATCTAACTCATTTTCTAAGTATTTGTCGGCTACTCTCCTAAGGCAGTGAATTCAATTTATATTTAACTCATCATGTTGGCATACTTCGTGTGCTCTGGGCCTGGCAGCATGGAGCAGAATCTACCCAAGGCTTTTATCCACTGGGTGCACGCGGATCCGAGCGGGCACGGGATGGGCTTTGGGAGTGTGAGCCCGAGGTACAGTTATTTTGCTCATTTATGAGCTCTCGTTGGTTAACCGGCTTGTTTCTTCATTGCCGGTAGTAACCTCTGCTCGTGGGATGGGCCCGGAGCAATAATTCACGCTGGAAGCTTTTCTGGGGTGTCGGGCCTGGTGGCTTTAGAACCTGCCCTTGCTTGTGTGATGGTGGGCAAATCCCTTCACCCCCCTGCACCCCTGGAGAGTCAGGAGAGCATGGTGTGGCGTAGCGTGGATTCACGCCGTCCTTGGCGCAGGAGCTGGCTTGCACATGTTCCTCATAACCATTAAGGTGGAGTCCTGGGCAGCTCTGGGATGGAGGTAAAATCTGGTTCTACGCCTTTTAGTTAACATTGTTGCTGCCACCCACGTTAACCTCAGAGTCACCTGCCAGCTGCACAGCACTCGGGACTTCCTGCGCCCCTCCTCCTTGGTCATGACCAGCTACCTGATGCCCCTTTCCCTCCTGCAAGGACTGGGTGAGCCCCTTTCCCTCCTGCAAGGACTGGGTGAGCCCCTTTCCCTCCTGCAAGGACTGGGTGAGCCCCTTTC
>JAGFMF010011663.1:3521146-3555016 GCA_019455555.1 Galemys pyrenaicus | reverse complement strand
CCCTTTCCCTCCTGCAAGGACTGGGTGAGCCCCTTTCCCTCCTGCAAGGACTGGGTGAGCCCCTTTCCCTCCTGCAAGGACTGGGTGAGCCCCTTTCCCTCCTGCAAGGACTGGGTGAACAAAACTTATCATCGGCCCAGCTGGTGTTGGAGAAGGTGCTCATGGCTCACATCTCCTCTCAGAAAGCCGCCATATACATTTACTTGGCACAATTTGGAGATTGAAAATAGCACCACAAAGTGGTTTCTAAGGAGCTAGATTCAGGCCTTGGGCTGTGGGGTACCATCCAGCGGGGTATCTGCCTCCTGCCATCACAGAGGGGTTTCCTTGCTGGCCATCTGTCCTCTCTCAGGCAAAGGAGATTCTGGAAGATTTGAAGAAGCAGGGAACAAAGTCAGGACCTCTTCCTTCTGACAATATCATCTGTTGTTCCCATACTTGGTCTCACTGGCTTGGTCTTCCCATCTGTGAAATGGGCCTAGTCCCCACCCCCATCCCGCTTTCTGATGGGTGGTTGAAGAAACCAAGCGAATACTATATATGAGCCATTTTGTAACGATCCAGGAGTCTGGAAGTCTGAGTTCCATGTAGCTCAAAGCGTCGAGGGAACTTCCGGTCTCTGAGAACCTAGTCCTTCTCCCCGTAGAAGGAAGATCCAGACCACCCCTCCTTCTGTGGGGAAGCGGCAACCTCTGTGATGCAGCTTAGGTTTCAAATGTCAGGAAGCTTTTCTAGAAATTTGATCCAGGTTTATGAGGATGGGCAAGAGGGACACATCCATATTAAGATGTCACCTCAAAAACTATCCTGGGGTCTCAGAAGTATCAAGAAAAAGGAGGCTTGGTTGTAGGTGTCGGTGGGAGAACGTGATGTGCACAAGTTCCTTTATTCTGAATTAATTGTAGGTGTGGTGCTCAGAAGGACAACTGACGCCCTAAGCCAGCTATTTTCTGCGCCCTGCTACACTTCCCTAAGCGGTGTTTTTACAGACCTGATTCTAAAGCACAGGGGTTTAGATTTCAGGTGCGTTTAAACAGGGTCTGTAGTGAGATGACTGGAGAGTCCTTCCTTCTACCTTTGCGCTGATGGGCAGGAAGGCGTGGCTGAGGAGCTGTTATTTATGATGGAGACTCCGCTGAGTTTTCCGCCTCAGCGGGCTTGTCAGCCAATCGAGGAGCTGCATGTCTGTAGGTTGCAAATCACGGGCTCCGTGGCTCTGCTGGCAGCACCAGGAAGGCATTTAGAGCTCGAACAAACAAAGCACTGGTGTTCTAGAGACTGGCTTCACCGGCTCCTTGGAATAAAGTCGATTTCCTTACTGAAGAGAGCATATTTCTGACCTCCTGTTCCCCTTCTTTGTTCTCAAAGCCAACACTCCTTGTTTCGTTTCCACAGTGCAAGCATCAGATGTGTCCTGTTGAAGGGCTCCATCCTTCTCTCTTGGAGATGGTTCTTGCACGTGAATATCCAGCCCCACCCTCTGTGTGTTGGTTTCTTGATTTGTAAATGAGCTCAGTGCTCCAGGGGTCATTTCATTTTTTTTTTCGTTTTTTATTTTTTTAAGATTTATTTGTTTATGCACACAAGAACTGGGGTACAGGCCTGAGGTGCAGTAGGTGAGAGGATTCACCAGAGGCAGAGTGGGGAGCAGAACAGGCAGATCCACTGAAACGCACTGCTGAGGGGAGCAGTGGGCGAGGCAGGAGAGGTCTGCTGCGTTCTGTGGGTCCCCTCCCTGGCTGGGGATCGAACTCACATTGCTGTGCCGTGGGTGCTTCATAGTGCGGTGCTCAACCCGCTGCGTTGCTGGGGAGGCCCTCCGGGCTCATTTCCAGGATTCAGTGAGTTAAGTGGGTGCACAGGACTTAGCGGCTCCTAGCTGTGGACTCAGCCCTCAGCATATGCCCACTGCGGACCTGTGTCCTCCGGCCACCGCTATCTTTGTTGCCCCAAGAACTTCGTGGGTCCTGGGCCCTCCTGTTCCTTGTGCATGGCGGAATTCACAAAGATTGGGCCCACTTACAGGGTGATCTCTAAGGAGAGAAATACGAGATTTTATTACAGAAATTTCCACATCTGAGCATCTTTGCCTTGGGAGCAGAATGATGGATATTTGGAGTGCCCCAAAGCAGAATAATGAATCTTTGCTTTTCTCTCATTTTTTACAATTTCCCTGAGCCAGAAGCAGCAGTGGCTTGTGCTGTCACTTTGGAATTCCCTGCTTCTTCTGTGGGCACCTTGCCTGATTCGGTTATGCTTTATAAATTTTAAAATGCGAGTGGAGTCTCTCTACTACTTTGTCTCTGAGTCTGAGAAACATAAAAGTGAAAAACACAGCACAAGTCTGCACTAGCAGGGGATTCAGTTCAGCTGCCTATGAAAGAAATTCAGACAGCAGCGGCCTAACTGACAGAGGAGGGCCTTTTCCGCTCACCTCAAAGATGGCCTCCGTGGTCAGGCCAGCGTCAACTCGTCCCTTCCCCTGCTCCTCCAGCCTCAGTCCACCTCTAGCTGCAAGGCTGCCCATGGCCACAAGGTGGCCATTTCACTTCAGCCATTATGCTCACATTCCCAGAAGCAGAAGGGCAGGTAGGAGAGGAACACAAGGGGCTGAGCTTTCTGGAAACCTCACACATCAGCCTCTGCCTATTTCAAAGGAAGAATGAGTAGAGGGGGTAGGGATTTTATCCAGAATTTGCAAAAAAGACCTTCCAGCCTGGGGTGTACTGACGCCATCTCAATAAGCCGGCCTGCTCAGAGCCGTGTGGCCTGTGGTGGCAGAGCCCACCTGTGGGCTGCAGGAGCTGACCCACTGGGCTGGCTCCTGCTCAGCCCCTGAGTGTTCCTGGCCAGTGATTAGCTATGCCTGTTCAGTGCCAGACCTGGCTGGTTGCCCACCCATCCTACCCTGTCCTCGCTCACCAGTGCCATCTCCACGCTTGTCATGTGTACTTGTTGTTGTACACGGCATGTTGATTGTCAGTAAATTATACTGATAAACATGTAGATGGTGAACTTCCTGAGGGCAGGGATTAGAGCTCCTTCATCTTCTGACAGGCATTTAAACCCCAGCCTGATCCCACAGATGTTGATTTGAACTTAATCATCGCCAAAATACCCCCGTAACATGCTCATTGTGTTCACACTTGGCCCTGGATTCTGTGCAGGACCATAGAAGTGAGGGTACTTCTGGTCTACCAGATGCTGCTGTCTCCATCTCATTGGTTTATCCTTGGACACTTCTAATTCTTAGATTATAGTCAAGACAAGGATGTTTGGGATAAAACTGTAGCTATTTTGAGATTACTTTGATGTGATCAGAAATACATAATTGTTTTTCCTGGGAATTTTTACTAGAGATTTTATTTTTATTTATCATAGCAGGCAGTGTCTTGCGTGGCCATGTTATTTGAATTATTCAGATTGCTCATGAGTTAAGATGATCTTATCTCATGTTTTTAGCTCATTAACTAATAACCAAAATCCCAAGTAGTTAAGGCATTTAAAAGTGCCATTAACTGCCATTGAATTTTGTCTCCCTGCTGAATTTTGCTGAATATTTACGTGGAAAAACTTAACCCTGGCTCACATTACCTTCCAGTGAATAATGGCCTTCCAGCTTCTTTCCCAGGGCACAGGACTAGTGAATTCTCAAGGCTATTTTCCCCATTAACTATTCTTCTGTCTGGAAACCTGTTGTCAGCTCAAGGAGAGGTGGGAGAAAGACTGTAAGTTCCCACTTGTCCAAACATGATTATTTCTTTGCTTGTTTCCTCAGTTTCAGAAAAACAGATGTAAGGATACCCGAAGGTCCCAGACTCCTGCGGCTGCTTAAGCTAAATAAAGTTAAATCCCTTTTTACTCAAATACCAGATTTAAGAAGTGAGCACTTCTTATGTATGACTGTGGAACAGACTTCAGAAGATTTGATTCCTCAGCTGTCTCTGGACAGCCACGAGGAATGTTTCCATAGCCCATAAGTTCCTCCAACTGGATACTCCTCCCCATTGTCTGGCTCTAACTCCTCTAGATCACCCTCCTCTGCTGCTAGTTACATCTTATGTGAACACAGGAAGTTCACTTATATGAACCGGGGGGTACACTTGGATTTGGGGTTCCTTCTGCAACTGGGCCTGGGCACAGCCTCTATCTTTAATGCACCATAGCGATGACTAATACAGGGCAATGAAGGCTTAGGAATAATGGAAGACAATTGACACACAAAAACAGATGTAGTTACCAGAAGCAGCAGATTTCAGGGGCCCTAGGTCATGACAACCTCTGAGAGGCTAACTGAGGGGTCTGTTAGGAGTTAAGTTGTGTCCCCCCAAATTGTTTTTCAATGGCAATTCTCATTGTATTAGTGGTTTACAATACTATATATGATTTAGGGATGCAGGTTCACACCTCTTCATACATATGTCGCCAACCACCTGCACCATTAAAGCACCCATCTTCCTCCACCACATCCCATTGGGTCTCTTCTCCCTTTTCACCTTACCTCTCTGGTAGACTCAGTTCTATAGTCGATTTTCTATAGTTTGTTTTGGTATAATTTTATCTGTTCCTTTGTTTATTTCCCCATAGTCTACCTATGACTGAAACCATCTAGTGTTTCTCTTTTTCCTTCTGACTGTTGTCATTTAGCATCACCCTCTCCAATTCCTTCTACATCGTTGCAAAGGGTAAGGTTTCATCTTTTTCATGGCTGAGTAGTATTCCAGTGGGTATATAGACCACATCTTCTTTGTCTGCTCATGTTTCCTTGAGCACTTGCATTGTTTACATAACTGAGAGACTAAGTAGTGCTGTAATAAACATAGGAATGTTGAGAATGTGGAGAAAAAGGAGCCCTCATAGATTGCTGGTGGGAAATAGTGTGGAAATTTCTCATAATCTAAAAAACATGTGGATCTACCCTAAGATACAGCAATTCCACTCATAAAAAAGGAAAGACACTAATTCAAAGAGACACATGTGCTCCAGTGTTTGCCCCCTATAGGTTTTTAGAGGGAACATGACCCCGCTGACACTTTGATTACAGCCTTGTGGCATCCGTGACTATGATCACTTTCTGTGCTCTCAGCCATCCTGGCTTGTGGTACTTTGTTATGACAGCTCTATGGAATGAATCTGGTGTCCCTTTCTCATTTTCAACCTGCCATCATATTGTAGAATTGAGTTCACTGCTCCAAACCAGAGAATCCCGGAGTGACCTTTGCCCATTGAAGGTCCCACATCGCATTCTGAGACTCTCCGTGTCTTGCTCCATATCTGCCATCCTGGGATGATGGGTGTTTGGAATTTCCACTTTTTTCAGAGGTGAAAACAACTGACTCCCCCTGGGAGGCCCTTTGTGATGACATTTGCAAACAATGCAATACAAGGCACAGGAACATTATTAGGAAAATATTTGGGGTGAGTTTGGGCATTATCAGTATAGTGTCTTTTAGAGCCCCTCTGGTTAATTTGCCCACAGGGGTCTTCTAGTATCGTTCCTCTTCTATTACCTTTGCAAAGTACAAATAGGCATCTTTTCCAAAGTAGAGGCCCACTTTTAGGGACAGTTCATGAATTAGGAAATAGATGTGTTCCCAGAGAAGGCATAATCTGTAAAATGTTGACATAACAAAATCAGATTTTTTAGAGTCTGTAGTTTACAGTCTCTTTTGGAGAAAATTAGATTGTTTTTATCTTCAATTTTTCATTTCTGAAATTCTTTGCTTCATCTTTGCACAACTAAAAGTCACATCAGAGTGATTTCCCCAAAATAAATATATATAACTTTTCTTTCAAGGTAAATTCAAATCTCCACCTATAAGGTGGTGTTAAGGATATTAAAAGTGTTGAAATGTCAATCCCATTTTTACAACCCAATCATAACTGCTATAAGGCATGAAGATTTTAAAGGAGGGGGCAAAGGGGAAGAATGGAGGATGGGGAAGGAAAGAGGAGGAGAGGACAGAGGAGGAAAGACCTCCTGTATCCCCCCATTACCACAGATTTTTTTCATTTTAGGATATTATTACTTCCTTCTTTCTCTTCCTACACGCAAAATGGCTCCTGGGAAGAGTCTTCTTTTCATAAGGCACTGGGAAATAGGAAACCCTTAAGTATTACTGGAACTTGCTCCAGAGGGGTCAGCCTAAGTTCACCAGGCAGCCCTGCTCTAGCACATGATTGCAGCCCTGCGCTAGCACACGATTCCATCCCTACTTCACTCTGGTGGTTGATTAGTCATGTCTGCCATGGGTGTGAGAGGGGGTGGAGGTCACTTATTTCATAGAAATTCTAGAGTCTGTTCCAGCCTCTTCACCTATTGGGAAACTTGTGCTATAGCTGTCCATTAGGTTAAACCCTCAATATCAGGGATCAAGAAATGTGACTTGCCACTGGTTTTGTAAATAAAATGCTATAGAATGCAGCCACACCCCTTCATTTACAATCTGTTTATGGCTACTTGTATACTACAAAGGCAGGGGGGAGTAGTTGTTTTCGGGACTTTGTGGCCAACAGTGCCGAATGTATTTTCTATCTGGCCATTTATAGAAACAGCTTGCTGGTCATTGTTTTATGTGGTCCCAGTCCTGGGTGGGATCTGTTAAGTATCCACGTTCCATCCTTCATGATAAAGCATTTATGTTCTTGTCTAAATTCTCAGTAACAAGCAATTGAAAACCAGATCAGACAATCTGGAGTGAAATAGAATTTGTCTCGTAACTGGTGGATCAGGGGATAACAGCCTTTAGAGACAGATGAACCTCCAGGTTCATCACACACACAAACTATGTGCTCAGAGGTACCCCCTGTCTTCATCTCTGAATCTGGCTTTTCTCTCAAGCACCTGGGAGTCCCAGGTGACCAGTTATCCCAATGGGCCAATGGCATCTCCTTCCCCATTAGTCTGGGAAAAGTCCCAATATTGAGTATAAAGGGCCCATCATGGATTGTTTGACTTTCCCGACCATGCTGTGGCCACGGGGGTGAAGTTTTGGAATTGGGTAACCAAGATCATGGGACCCTCCCTGTATCTGGACCTAAAGTCACCTCCACCCAAAATATAAGAAGTGTCTATCAGGAGAGCTAATTCTCCAAAGGAAAATCCACCCCTCACCCCTCCCGCACGGTGAAGGGTACATGTGTTGCCCTTGCCCTGGTTAATGGGGACTCTGGAAGGATGCAAAACCGCCCTTGTCCTGGTCCTCCTTGATCCCTGCCTGGTAGCTCCGGTCTGATCTTGTGACCACCCCAGTGAGTGAGTATCAGTCTTAGGGAGCATATCAGCCGGTGCGCCACACTGCGCCCCACGCGGTGACAGGAAGGAAAGCTGGTGGTGCTGGGTGCTTGCTCCTCTCCCAACTGCGAGAACTTGTTCAGGCAACATTCCGGCTCCGAGTGTGGTGCCCTGTGACCTCACCCGCCTTCCCACCGGGACCACACCAGTATCCATGCCAGTGGCAATTACTAGTGGTGACGCATCGCAGCAAAGGCTACATCTTGGCTAATATTTCCCTAGCAGGGGGATATGGTTGGTGTTTTTTATTGCCTGCTCCCTTCCCAAAAAAATGTCAATTTCGTAACTTTGGTTGAGAAATGATCATTGTTGACCACGAACAGAGAAACGAGGCACTGTGCTGACTTCCAAAGTTGATTTCCTTGTTACCCTTGACTCAGTTCAGTCTAAACATACTTTCCACGTGAGATCAGAATTTCCTGTCCCTTTGCCTTCCGTTTACCTAAAATAATATAAAAAGGGTGCTCCAAGATGGTGTAGCCCTTTCACCGTATAAGACTTAGTCACCTGTTAGTGAACTTGGGTCAGCTCGTCTCTCTCCATCTACCCAAACACCAGCACAAGAGGCTGATCTGTGTCTCTGTGGGGTGTGAAGCTTTCCAGGTGATTCTAGATCACAGATGCAGGTGACCTTCCTCTTGGCGCCTCTGAGTCCCTCCGGACCCTTGTGAGCCACAGACTGAGGTACCTCCCATCTTGCCTCTGTGTCCACTCCTCTTGGACAGTGACTTCTCAAACGGTGGGCCTGGTCCTCTCCTCGCCAGCTTTTAAGTGCTCAGTTCTCACCGACTGAGACCCTGGAGATTTTCCGCCTATTTGGCAACAGTTGACCTGCCCATCTCACTCCTCCCCGAAGCTGGGCTCCCGGGGGCCACAGTCTCTGTCTCGTTCCTTCCTGTGTCTTCAGCCCCACGCTGCAGCTCAGCAGAGTACGTGCAGCAAGACTGCTTATGATGACTCTCAGCTGAACAGTATAACCTGCCGCATCCTGTCAAAGATGGCGGTCGATGTCCACCGCATCTCTTCAGGCCAGAAACTGAGCTCCAGGGGCTCGAGTGCCTGTGCAGAAGCTGACTTGAGCCCAGAGCTTCTGACTCCAGGGCTGTTGTATTTCCAGAACAACATCCTGTCTCTTTAGTGGAAAATGCTGTGCCCTTTGCATCACTTGATGGCAATATCATGCGAAATTAGACATGAGCAAAAGTTGACCTTCCGAGGCTTCACCCCAGGACTCCTCATGGTGCTTATTCAGAATTTGAGTTTTGGCCGAGAGCCACAACCCAGCAGTCAAGGAAAACAGGTGGAAAGTCTCCTGGGTCTCAGTCGGTGAGAACTGAGCACTTAAAAGCTGGCGAGGAGAATCCAGGCCCACGGGCCCCTCGTCGACAGACTTCAGTGAAGCGTCTCCTAAGATGAGCTCCATGAACCCTCTGGACTGGGCACTGCATCAACCCGGGGGTCTCGAGCTGGAAGGCAAGTCCGTCTGCTGGTGGAGCCGCGAGTTGGAAGTGGACTCAGGGTGCCGGGCAGTCAGACCTCCCCGGCTCTCGTGGACTCGCCGTGGCACGAGGGGCTAAGAGACCCGAGCCCGGCTCACTGCTCGGCTGCCCCTTCGCTGTGTGACTCTGCAGAAGCCCTCGTCTCTGGCGCTTCCTTTCTTTCTCTGCACATCGGAAGCAGCACTCCACTCTTCCCCACTACTCCTAAGGTTACGAATGGCTACCCCTTAAAGACCCCATGCCTGTGGCGTAGCTCAGTCAGCTGGTGAACGCACTGTGCTCCTCCATGGCTAGGAGGAGAGGGCGGCAGGTCTGATAAATGCAGCCTTTAAATACAAATACTCGAAGCAGCCACCTCGAGGTCTTTGGCGATAATACATGAGCATTGCCTTTAATGTAGGCCCCCCTGGCGCGAGTAGATCATTACAGCGAGCTCATTTTCCATCTTCCAGCAGATTAACTGCTTGTCTGAACTCCTGGAACAGGTGTGACGGACCTCTGAGGAGGTGAGGGACTTCTGATGAACTCATCTGTTTTCGTCTCTTGGAAAGAGAAGTGACCGCTGGGCCGATGCCCTGCGGGGCTGGGGTTCTCACGGGGCTCACAGCCCCGCTGGGCGCTCAGTCCCTCCAGCCCAGGACTTCATGGCCAAGAGCTGGGGAGGCAGGCCGCGGGGAGTGAAGCCCCCTTCATGATAACACGCCAGTATCCCATTGTCTGTCTCCCTCCCTCCAAGCCAAAGGCCCTGCCTTCTCCCCTGGACCACGCGTGGCCTCCTGGTGGGCGCCCCACCTTCCACTCTCACCCCCCGCTTCACACTCAGCCCCATCTGGAACCGTGTTCAGACTTGCCGTGCTCCAGCCAGGGAGCTCTCCGTGTGGGGGGCTGGATTTTCTGAGCCACCGTGGTCACATGGTGTCTCACTGGCGTGGATTTACTGGGGGGCAGCCCGGGTGACCCCTGAGCTGCATTTATCTCCTCTGGCCAATTTAGAGCTCTGGAATGGTTACCTAAGGCGTGAGCTCAACACAGAAATAAAGCAGAAAAGTGTTCTTAAGCCTCATCATTGGAGAAGTGAAGGCTGAGCGATTTTTTCCGCGCCGACACTGTTTTATTGGTCTAGTCCTCAATGAGCGCTAATCAGACAGACCAGGGCAGACTGCCTGGGGCAGAAATGAATATCATGCGCTGGCAGTAATTAATTTATGGCACAGTGTGGTCTGGAGGGGAAGTGCATCTCTGAAATTCGCAGAGAACTTGACAGTTTCTTATTGAAGCAGAAATACAAAGTCGTCAGAAAGCGGAGAAGCGCTGAGGAAGCCGAGGGCCTGCGGAAGACCGCCTGGGGGGTGCAGGGCACCGGGGCGCTCTGTTCCTGGGGGACACCGGCCTTTCATTCCGATCCCGCCACTCGAGCGAGCGCAGCATTTTCTAAACGGAGCAAATGAGGAGCAAAGGGGACTTCATGAATCTTTCTCTGAAAATCGCTTTTCTCTAACAGGATGGAAATGAGCTTCACCTTCCCTGCTGGGTGTGCCAGGAACCCCCAACTCAAGTTTTCGGTGCAAATAAGCGATCGTGTTCATGCCATGCTGTCACCTCACAGGGATGTGAGCGCGGTGGCGGCAGACGTGATCAGCCCGGTCCTGCTGAGTTTTCCCAGAGCTGCTCCCAGGCCCGAGGTTCTGCGGGTGGAAGTCCTTGCTCTGTGTGTTCGGCCCCCCTGGAAGCAGAGCCTGAGATGGTGTGTGCTGAGCAAGGGCTTTGTTGAGGGACCCATGCGGGGGAGACCTGTGCGCGAGCCTGACTTCCAGAGAGCGGAACCCCAGCTGCACCCCAGGGGTGCGCTGGAAGGGAGCTGTGTCCCGAGCTGATCCGCCTCAGGAAAGGGCCAGTGTCTAGTCCTCCCGGTTAACCAGCAAGTGAGTCCCACCAAGTTATCCTTGGTGCCATGTGACCAAGGACAGTTCCTATTTGGAGAATGAACTTGGCGCTGAGCTACAGGACACTTGGCAGCTGGGGGCAAGTGCACTGGCCCCATAAAGGGCCCCAGGGCACGGTCGTCGCTGACTCAACTCACCTGGGAAAGAGGAAAGGAGAAGGACCGACAAGTTGGTGTATGAGCTCAGTGCTGCAAAAATACAGAAATGATGACCTTCCACTGCCCAGCTGGTGTCGACCTCAGAACATTTGGATTCCTGGCCTTACACGTCGCCTGTCCCTTCCTGCGCTGGTTCTGCTGCACTGGGTGGTTGACAGGGAAGGAGGGGCTTGCACTGGATCCTGGAACCGGGGGCTCGCGTGTGTGTGTGTGGCTTGTCTGCCGTCAGAGGGAGGCGCTACTGGGACATGCCTCTCGCGTCCTCCCTCTGCGGAGGTGCCCCATAAGCCCAGAGGACTCCCCTGTTGCTCAGCCCTGACCTGGGGGGCCAGAGCACCTCAAATCCTGGTCCCAGGGCCCACTGACACCTGCCATCAGTCCAGCCTGAAGAGTTCCCCGATGCTGAACATAAGGCCCCTGGGAACAAGGGGACAAGCTTGGGGCGAATTAGCGTGGGTGGCGCTGCTTTCTCTGCCGGCTACCTTAGTTACATCAGTAGATGCCTTTCTTCCTTTCTCTAGGTCCTCCGGTCGACAGGTGTCTCCCTGTGTCCCGCCTCCAGGGGCAGCTTGGAGGACAGGGGCACGCCCCCGCCTTCTCCTCTAGTGGGCTGTGAGGGCGCCTAAAACTCTGGGCTCGACTGGATGCCTTCCGGGCTGCTGCTTTGCGCCTTCTCCTGGCTCGTCTGGGGTCTCCCTTCCCTCTTCTGCCCTCCCTGCTGGTTTCCTCCCTCCCTCCTTGAGTTTTTCAGTTACCACCCTCTATTCTCCCCACCTCTGCCTTCCATCTCCTCTCCTTTCTTCCTTTAGCCACCCCTACTCCTTTTTCTTTTCGTCTTCGGGTGGCATACGTTCAGCTTCCTGCCAATGGCCCTCTTCCCTCTGCTTTCCTCTCCCTTCTTCGGCCTCCCTCCTCCGGCCCCTCCCTCCTGCTCATTTACCCTTTTGGGTCACAGCTGCCCTCCCTTTTCTTTCCTTCCTCCTCCTTCCTATACTGCTGGTTTTCCCTACATTGTTCCCAGGTAGCCAGGACGCCTGCCGTGCTCAGACTGGCCGCTCAGCCTCCTCTGTGACCGGGGCCCGCGCAGGCATGGGGTCCGCGATGTTTGGTGAAATGTGATACACCCACACATTCTACATGCCCGGGTTTGGTGACCGGGGAAGACACCAAGGACCGAGGGGCAGGTTCCCACCTTGCTCGTAAGTACTGAGCACAGCGTAGCTCTGGGCCCCTGGCCACGAGGGTCCCCTGCTCGGGAGGCTCAGCTCGGCCAGGCTTCGGGGCACGTGATCAGGTCCCTGAGCTCAGTGCTGCTCTGTGAGTCCCCGTCCCACCAGCCAGCTTCCAGGCAGGCCCGGCCTCACCGCCTCGCTCTCATTATCTGCCCACCTGTCACGGATGCTCCTTTGCCAGCCTTGGAGCATGAGGCACGGCTCATCCCAGAATGTTGGAGAGCTTGCATAACACAGGCCATCAAAGCCAGGAGAGCAGAAACAACGGGCGTCTCTGTCAAGGTCCTTCCTCTCAGGTCAGATGTTAAGGAGGATAGTGGCTTCAGTCGGAGGGTCAGAGGCTGGAGGAAGGATACACCGGCGGGCGCCTGCAACCTCCACCGCAGCCAGGACCCACTGCCGGCGTGGTGGCGGCATGGGAGCACTGAACACCTTTTGGCAAGAGACTTGCAGAATCATTAACTGATTCTGTGACTCCGCAAATCCCTGCAGGTGCAAGGGCCTTTCCAGAGAGTGAGCTTACGTATAAATAAGTGAAAGAGACAATGCTTTATCTTTGATGGGTGGTTTGATAACCACAGGGTGGCCTGTGAGCTCTGGAAGAGAGTTTCTAGCAGGAATTGACACCAGCGTTTCTTCCCTTTGTTGATCTGCTCTTCTGACTGCGTGGGCGGTGATTTGAGAGCAGAATGTTCCCGGTTATCCTCAGTGGCAGCACTCTCCGCTCCACCACTGGATCGTTCCGTGTGAGAGATGGAGGCTAACTAGTGTCCAGAAGGCTCTTTCCCCATAGACAGGAAGGAGCTCCTGGGCTCTGCGGGACAGACGTGGACGCGGGGGAGCGAGGCAGGAAGGCCAGCAGCCCAGAGGAGCAGGACATCAGAAAGCCCGACGGGAGGTTGCCGAAGCCAGTGTGGGGTGCCATGAAGATGTGAACGCCCCAAACATGACCCCCCACAATCCTGCATCATTACCCCGGGGGTTTGTGTGTTTCACAGGTTCCATCAAACTCTCAGGGGTTGGCGCTGCTTTGAGGGTTTTTCATAGGAATCCAAGCCCAGGAGGCGAACCCTCACCCGTCGGCCTCAGGAGAGGAACGTTAACAGGTGCCAAGGCAGCTTCCTTCTCCATCTTCCTCTGAAGCTGTGTTTCCTTTAAGAAGAGGAAAGACTTCTGCTTCCTGGCACATGAGGAATCACAACCACTGTCAACTGGTGCCTTTGGCCAATGGATTCTCATCCCTTTCGAGTCTCCTTCCATAGTCACGTGTTCTTGTCTGTTCTGATCCAGCCAACCAATCGTAGGACTGATTCCACGTGGTCATCTGAGGGCCCCGGCCCCATCTGCTTGACCAAGAGGTCAACTTGTGGCACACGCATGGCCGGCTTCATGTACTTGGTGTAGGAGCAAATAGTTTGGGGACAGCTTGGGTGCGGCTGGGAAGGTGCCTCTACAGGTGTCTGCTTGTCATCACATCGCCCCAAGCTTGGGACGAGGTGCAGGCCAGGACGAGGTTCATGGGGAGCTGTAGAAGTTGAGTGGGCTGTTGCTGTGTCCTGACTCAGAAGTGCTGTTCTTAGAAATGCGCTCTGTAGAACGAGGAGGGCAATACCGAAGTCTCAATATACAGACACGCACCGCGCTCTTCAATCTCGTGTTCCCAGAGGCAAAAACATTTCACTCGATCCCGAAACAGCCAGTTCAAAGTAACCAACCCATAGCATAGCTTTCACTGGTTGTTTATGTTGTTTCTCTGTGTTTTATTAACAGTCATCTTGTCTACTGGGGTTCCTGGGGTGGCAGCATGTACCTGAAGGTTGACCAGTATCCCTATGTGGTATGTAGATATCTACAACACTATTTCATACACAAGGTGACCACTATAAAAAATTAAAAGTCATATGAAAAGTGAACACTGTTCAATTATTCTATCTTGCTTTTAATCAGAAGTTCTTATTTTTCTCTCACTATGTCAGTTAAATTACATTTTCACTTCCCAGCGCTCTACTTTCCCCTTGAAGAAATGTGTCTAATTCTCTACCTTTCAGGTTGACTTCTTGCTGTGCCAATAACTTCTTAAATAACAAAAGGGCCCTGCAATAAACCCTGAGATATGAGTTTTATAAATAAAATCTATACCTCCATCACCACTGCCACTCACTCAGGTGCACGCACCCATAACTCTCCTTTCTCCAACCAAAACCAATCAGTCACTGGTTCTGCCAATTTCTCCTACTTGATGTCTATCAAATCCAACTCTCTTTCCTTCAATCTTCTCTGCACACAGCTTCTCTCCTGGCTCGGGTGGGCTTTCCTGGCCTTTCTGCTAACAAACAATCTGTGGTTCATCACTGTTTTCAGAACCAAGTCCACATCCCCAGTCTCCTATTCCAGAGTCTTCCCACTCCTCTCTACCAATTCTCTCTATCCTCGCCCCCTTCCTAGCCAAAGGGAACCGACATGAGCCAGAGGAGATTAGAAGGGAAGGCCAGGTGAGTTGCTGCATGCCTGGCCCGTGTAACAGGCCTCTTCTGCAGGCAAATGAGAAGGAACCCACCTGCCTTTTTCTCCTCTTGGTTGTTCCACAGCCTTCTCGTTCATTCCTTCTTCTCATCACCCTGGTCCCTGAGAGGATTTCAGGTCCTCTGGTGGCTTCTGAGGAAGCCGCTGAACTGTTTTGCCTCCTTATGCACTGTCAGAGACCCCTAAGGGGTGCAGAGCGGGGACAAGGAAAACATCTGGGTCGTGGCCGGAAGACTGGACATGGCTGAAAAAACTGATCAGTGTGGGCTGGAAGACTGGCCCGTGCACAGATCCGTCATTTCTTTGATTCCTGGTTCGCTCGGATCCTCTCCTCACCCTGTTCACCGGAGCTAGACTCCACCAATCCACCATCCGTCCTGTTGCTGCTTAGTGGGACGAAGGAGGTACCAGTACCAGAGCTGATTTAAGAGCTTTTCTGCATCTCTCTCAGATTTCCTCCTTCAACAGTAAATGTCAGTTTGCATTTGCTCACATCGGTTTTTTATACAGGGGATGATCTGCAGTTGTTTCATTATTTTTCCAACTGTAGAGAAGATAAATTTGGATATCTTGGTTTGCTCTTAAATAGTCCTGTGTGTACCCTTTAAAACATTTAAAGAAAGGTAAATATGCAGAAATAAATATAGACAAGATTTAAGTGCCAAAAATTGCCCCCGGTGCCTGGTCAGCCGTGGGAATACTGTGTTCCAGAGTGAAAGCGGGTCCCCAACCTTTCCTCTCAGTGAGGGTTCTGATGTCACTGAAGAAAAAGGTCCTCTTTGTGAGAGTCCCAGTTCTGCCTTCTTGACTATCTAGCTCACAGTTAATGTGGAGTGGAGAGTGCGCTGATGAGTCCATTCCACAAATCTCTACCTTGAGCACCTACTATGTGCCAGTTACTCTTCAGGTTCCAAAAACAGATGGGAGAGTGTGCTGAAGTTTTCCAGCCTTATGATTCAAAACCTATACTTTAATTAAGTGAGGGCTGAACAGGTGTGATCTTCTCAGTGCTTCTTTGAAAATGGGTAGTAGGGTGGCTTCTTGGGGCCTAGGGATGAAGTCTCAGTGCTACCACTGCAAAGTTTCTCCCGTGATGGCCTGAGTTCAGTCCCCGGCAGGGAGGTGACCCACAGGGAGAGGCAGACCTCTCCTGTCTCTCCTGCAGTGGATTTCAGTAGATCCACCTATTCTGCTCCCCACTTTGGTGAATCCTCTCACCCCTCCCCACACCTTTGGCCTACACCCCAGTTCTACTTTGCAAAGTAAGATACATAAAAATCTTACAATAAGGAATATTAAAAAAAAAAAAGCTCACAGGTAACATACAATCTAAGCAACTCAGGACAAGGGCTTCAGTGGGTCATCCCGGACGGTGTGCGCACCAGTGCTGTGAAGACACACTCGCCCACCGTCCTTCTGAAACAACCTGTGCTGAGCTCCTTCCCTGGACCTCACGTCTCGCTGGACACACAGCTGGCGACATGTGGTCCCTCCCTTTGAATGCTCAGTCTGTTGGGCTCTTGGAGGGCATGGGAGGGCCGGCCTCACCCCGTTGTGCCTTCCTGTCTGTCTCTCCTCCCTCCTGGCCGGTGGAGCGTCCCTAAACAAAGTAATCCATGAAGTTCCCACTTGAGTGGCGTTCAGCATCTGCTGTGTCAGTGACCACTGATTAACTCTAACGATATTAAAACAGAAAAGAGTAACACTGACTGAGCACTTCTGTGCCAGACTCGCTTCTAAGTGCCTTACGTGTATCACCACGTCTGTCCTTGTAACTAGTCTGTGAAGTAAGCGCTTTCATCGTTGTATTAATAGTTCATGGTGCTAAGACGCACTTGAGGGGAGAAAGCAATGATTGCACAAAAATGAACAATGATGTAAAAAAATAAAAAAAAAGTTTAGTAAAAAAAGAAGCTGTGTGGGCCTCCCTGGTGGCGCAGTGGGTTGAGCAACGCACTTTGAAGCAAACCGCAGCCACTGCAGCACGAGTTCGATCCCTGCCGCCAGCCAGGGAGGGGACCCACATGGCGCAGCAGACCTCTCCTGCCTCCCGCTGCTCCCTTCAGCAGTGTGTTTCAGTCCATCTGCCTGTTCTGCCCCCTGCTCTGTCTGGTGAGGATTCCCTCACCTCCCCGCACCTCTGGCCTGTACCCCAGCTCTTGTATGCATAAATAAATAAATCTTAAAAAAATAAAAAAAGAAGCTGTGGTGCAAGTGCACATACAGAAAGTCATGCATCTCCCAGGGGAAGTGTGTGGTCAGAGGCTGTGATGGGACTTGTCTGCTCCCGCCATCCCAAGTGTTTCTTCCTGTCTGCTTGGTTCTCAGCGAGGCTCTCTTCAGGGTCCTAATGGTCTGTGTGCAACCAGGGCAACGTGGAGCGAGATGCTCCGCCTCCCCCTCACCAGGGAACGCTCTTCCCTTCAGCTTCTTGGGTGGACCGACTCACCGAGCCCGCCTTCGAGTCCTGGGGTCTCCAGGAGGACTTCCAGAGCAGGCTGTTTCCAGCGTGACGTGCTTTCACCACCTGGGGTAGGAGTGGCTTAGACAAACCAGGGTCACTTCTGGAGGTGGAGATGCAAGTCTGTCATGGCAGCCGCTTGGTGCCTGGGCACAATGATGATTTTGAAAGGAAAGAGACAAGGGAAAATGAGGCTGGGCTGGTCACCAGAAATGCTCCGGATGCTCTCTGTTCTCCAAAATATTGGAGCTACAGAAAATACAGGGCCAGATATCAATGCACTTTAAAGCATGGCTTTTCTTGAAAATTAGCATTTGAGGCCACACTGTGTGGCAGGTAAAAACCTAGATTCTGAATCTTAACACTGGAGTTCAAGTCCAGACTGCCCTCTTTGCCAGACGTTTGGTGTCAGATGACTTAATTCCTTGGTAATTTCTATCTACACGGCAGAAGCAGTAATAATCATACCAGCAAGAGTTGCACAGACACTGACATTATATTAGATTACATTTATAGAAATATTGGAATAGTTCTGAGCTCATGGTCAAAAATATATTTCAGCTAATATTACTTGTTTGCTTAATACACGCTGTGTCTCCATCCCTCATCACTTATGCTGAAATAGAGCTAGAACAGGAAATGGGTTTGGGAATCTCTGCGTTGAGGACATCTGTGAGAATTGGAAGACTTGATATGATTTTAAAATGGCTCCTTTTGTATGTCCAGTTTACAGCATCCAGTTCTGAAATGCAACAGAGGCATTCCAAAGTCCTCTCTGATCTGCAGGCTGGTGCAGGCTGTTCGTGTTTCTGTGTAGAGATGTTACTGAGCCCTTTCAAGGAACAGATGGACTTAAATATGAATGAATGAAGTGATAACCTAGGTATAATTAGTTGGGAGGGATAATGGCACTGTTATTAGACTGGGGATATGTAGAATTAGGGAAGGCTCCAAGCACCTATCCATCATTGCCTGCAAACCTTTCTCGGAGGTTGGGACAGAAGGAGCTAGGAGACCTCGCTTTATAAGGTTGATTATATTGCTGGTGCCAAAACCCATCCAGCCGTTCTGTAGTCTTGAAAATCTCTCTCTAGAGACAATGGGAAGATAATTTTCAAGGCAGCTAAACCCACATAGCCAGTAAAATGGAAAAGAAATTAATGGAATTGTTTTTATATTCCCTCTCACACTCATCTATAATAAGTCACACAAAGACACAGTGTTTCTGCATTTATCACACAAACAGTCCCTTTTCTCCTAATGGCCATACTTCTGTCTAAGTTTCAGAGGAGTAGATTGATTGTCTTTAGTCCGGGAGCAGCAGTACTCACTCACAAATCGTTATCGTAGAGTCTTGCTGGTGCAGCCCACCTGGCCCATCTTGGAACTGTCCAGCAGTGGGGAAATGATGCCAATCAATTCAGGTCAGCAGGGCAGGGGCAGACCTAGCCTCCCTTGTCTTTGGCCCATCTGCCATGCTGCAGTCTGCTCATGAGCAAGCCGTGTTGACGGGACACCCTCTTTTCTTGCTTGACGTATCTGGAAAACCAAGAGCTGACATCTCAGGCATCTTGAGGACTCTTGAACAAGGGCGCCTTCATCCTGGAGGAAGCATATGGCAGCATTTTCTTTCCTTCATGCTGATGAATCACCTTTTTATCTGAGATCTAAAAGTATTTTGCATGTTAGAGAGCATCAGCCATTTCCCAGCCAGAGGACCAAGATAAACCCAGATGTGCAGGATGAAAGAAGTCTCACTTGTCCAGCTCAGTCTCTGGGACCTAAACTAATCCTTTGTTGAAACTAAGCCATGGGAAGAATGATGAACTAGGATGCAAGAGCAAACTCTTTTGAAAAGGGTGTTTGCCCAAGGCTATGCTTCTCATACTTGGGCACGTTCTCTGGCCTGGGGTAACTGGTGATATATGAAACCTCAGGATATAGTTAGATGTACTTAGTGGAACAGTTGTTCTACCTGAGGGTTAGTATATCAATAGGGAATGCATTTGGGTGCAAGTAACAAAAAAACGGTGCCTTACACAAATAGGCATGATTTGCTTATCTAAGAAGATTTCCAGCATTAGAAAAATGGAGCTTCTAGGGGCACAATTTCATTCTTTTCATCCTTAGGAGCCATCCTTCAGCCACTTTACATGTCAGTTCTTGTCCTATTTCTTGCCCCATTAGCAGTGAAATGTACTACTATATTTCTGCTGTGCTTTCAGGGACCAAAACTGCATACAAGGTGAGAGCAAGAAGGAGGTGATTGGAGAACGCAGTCTGTCTCCTTTTTAAGAGAAGAAGGGCCTTTCCACGATCTTCCTAAAAGACCAATCATTGTAGGGACAGTCACACGTCAGAACTCAGAATTGCCTCCACGGACCTACTGTGGTGGCGCTGTCCTTGGTGCTGACCACATTGCCACATTTGTTTTGTAAACAAGGATAAAATGCCTATTTGTTATTTAGTGAGGTGAACCATTGGATATAGTTCACCACAGAATGCAAAATGTACATCTGATTTAAAAACAACACTTTAATATACCATAAATATAGATAAATGTTCTTATACATTTGTCCAAATCTGTAGTTCATCACCAAGAGTGAACCCTGCTGTGAACTCTGGCCTCTGCTTATGACAATAAGCCAGTGTAGGTTCATTGACCATAACAGCACAGCCTCCACTGAGGGATGCTGAGAACCCCTTTGCATGTGTGGGGGCAGGGGCATATGGGGTATTTCTGAACTTTCCTTTCAAATTTACTAGGAACCTAAAACAAAAATAAATTAAATGACTGTGGCTTTTCAAAAGGAGATTGCAATGGGCAAATGTGTATTTGGCAAAGTGATTCCTTGGAAACTGGGTTTTCTCCTTTGACCTAGGTCTGGAGTTGGTGCTTTGAGTCATGTGTGTTCTTCATGGGTTCACGTGGCTTAAGTTCACATCAGTGGATGGTCTTCCCTTGAATGAGGCCAGGAATCCTACACAGATGGATAAAGATAGCACAGCTTAATGAGAGGATTTCCCAGAAGAAGATCTGCAGTGTGTGGCTGAAAATCAGCCCCACTTTGTCTACTTTCTTCTCTTTTACCACATCCCTGTTCTGGTAACAAGCTGCCTCCTTTTAAGATCATCCCTTTCTCAGTAAGCACTCTGTAGTAGCTAGAGGGCTGCTTTCCAATACCCCCCAGTCACGTGCTGATGCCGGACACTTGGGTGACTCAGGATGAGTCAGCTCATGCTGCAGAGAGGAGCAGCCCTGGATCTGAGCACCTTGACACACAGTGACGTTCCTTGTCCCCCGTGGGTGTCCACAGAGCAGAGAGTCAGGTCTGTCTTCAGTCCTGTCTGAGGTACCACAGGAGGTACAGCAATGGGGAACAGTGCTTCCTGAACACAATACCTGTTTGATCATCTCAGGAGAGGAAGAGCGAGCATAAATCATCACACTCAAAGCACTTATGTGCTCCCACTGAGAAGTGATACTTCACTGGACCCAGAATGAGTCAGGTGGCCACATTTCACTTCCAGTGGGTGGGGCATGGGTCCTCCATGAATCTCTTGACAGGAGACTGGTGTAGCTGAACATGAGTGTTGTCAATCACAGGTCATTAGTTCTTTCGTGCCTCTGTTAACTCATCTGTAAAATGAGGATGCTAATATCCCTGTCATAGTAATGAACTTGGAAATGAAATAATAAATTGTAAAAGTCCAGATTGCATAGTATCAAAATCAATAACATTAAGTAATATTATTGGAATGAATCTGTATCTTTAAAGTACGCTACTATCTTAAGTAGCATCTTTCCAAATTTATTTTTTTTAGAAATATTTCTTTTATGTAAGGTGAGATTAATTTTCATTGGAATGAACGTTACCTAATCACCATTTTTTCCCTTCTCTTTTCCCCCACCATGTCTGCAAGAAACATCATCATCTTCTCCTTTACTCAAGTCAGAAAGTTAGGTATGACCCTAATGCTTGCCTTTTCCTCATCTCCCTAATTCAGGCAATTCACTGAGTCCAGTCTTCTTGGTGAATTACTGTCCACCCCGTCGCTGCCCTCTGTTGCAGGTTTTCCCTAGAACGACAGCAGCTGACTCTCATCTGGTCCCTTCAGTGTCTGTCTTCTCTTGTTCTTCTCTAGCTCTGTTGCACATGGGCGTCAAAGTGATCTTCTTTAGCATGGACATGAATGAATTCTCTTTGGAGTACATCGCCAAATGGCCATGAGTCTCCTTCATCGTTAGCCAAGGCCTGAGGCTCTCTGTGAGTACTGGCTGCTCCTCTGCACGAAGTTGTGTTCTAGTGCCACAGGGATGAGAGAAGCGAAGAGTGTTTCTCCATTTTGCTTTCACTGGACTCTGATGTCTTTGGCCAAATGTCCTCATACATCTTGGTGGCCATGCAGGGTCATTCTCCCCTCTTCCAAGTGGAACTGCAGTCAAAAATGAAGTAGATTCTGAGTCCAAGCTGCCCCTCCTTAGGGTGTTTAGCGGGCTCTCACTTTACCAGAAAATAGAGCTGGAATTACTTGCTTCCACTTGTCAAAAGCCCTAAAACCACCAGTATGTCACGGAACTCAGAGGGTGGCGAGCTCCATGCGATTGCAGGCCCCGTGCCCATCAGAAAACTTGTATCAGTTTCTGTTTTGAAGATGGCAGATAGAAGCAGACATGAGACAAATTAAAAATGATTGTTGTTACACTTGGTTCTATCTGTCGACTCCTGTGAATGTGATTCTAGATGGGCAGGGCTCTTACTCCGAGATGAATCATCTTGTCACTCCGTGAGGTTCTAGTCCACTCTGTGGATCTGCAGACATTTGCGACTCTAAGTTCTTTCTCCGTGGTTGAGCATAATTTGTAAAATCAACATGGTGGGGGCAAAATTCACATGAAGACAAATGTACAATGTTGACGATGCAATACAAGGAACGTTGACAAAGGACGCGCGAGGTAAACAACCGGAATGAAAATGAGGGTTTCCTTTTCCCACCAGCCCTCCTCCAGTCTTCCCTCCCTTCCTCTGCTGGAGCTGATCTTCAGCTCTTGTCTGTTGCTAGTGTTGAGGTTCGCTTGTCGACATGGCACATATTCTTTGGTGTCTGGCCTCCTTTTCAAAACAGCGCGGCTTTTAGATTTATCTCTTTTGCACGTCCTAGCAGCTCATCTTCCCCATATAGTGTTCTGTGAATGTGTCACTGTTCACCTGTTCTGTCCATGCATGTTGGGTTGTCCCCAGCACGGAGCTCACATGACTACGGCTTCTGTAAACGCTGTGGGTGAGTCTCTTCCTTGGATGCATCTTTCTTTCTCCTGAGCAAATATGGCCCCAGGGCAACCTAAATTGTAAATGTTCCATGATGGTCTTGAGATTAAAAAACAAATCAGGGCCTCCCTGGTGGCGCAGTGGGTTGAGCACCACACTATGAAGCAAACCACAGCCACTGCAGCACGAGTTCGATCCCTGCCGCCGGCCAGGGAGGGGACCCACATGGTGCAGCAGACCTCTCCTGCCTCGCCCGCTGCTCCCCTCAGCAGTGTGTTTCAGTCAGTCTGCCTGTTCTGCTCCCCGCTCTGTCTCTGGTGAAACCTCTCACCTCCCGTGACTCTGGCCTGTACCCCAGCTCTTGTGTGCATAAATAAATAAATCTTAAAAAAAATAAAAAACAAATTCAGCAATTTCATTTAGTATTTTAAATGGAGATACTGTTGGCATGATGCTCCCTTTGAAAATTATCAACTGAGAGGAAAATTTAAAGACATATTAGTACTGTGGTATAGTAAGGCCCATCTAGGCAAAATTAAATAACTTACAGATTTATTAGCAGTGTCAGGTAATCTTAATCATATCAGCCAATATTTATCATACACCTAGCAAGTGAAATATATAGCAGATATAGCAGCTGTGGGATAAACAGAACTAGAGTTGTTTCAACTTTAAAAGTCTCTCCAACCTGGGGGCCTCCCTGGTGGTGCAAGGGGTTGAGTGCTGCACTGTGGGGCTTCCACAGCCACTGCAGTGCAAGTTCAATCCCTGGCCAGGGAGGGGACCCACATGGTGCAGCAGACATCTCCTGTCTCGTCCTCTGCTCTCCTCAGCAGTGTATTTCAATCAATCTGCCTGTTCTGCTTCCCACTCTGTCTCTGGTGAATCCTCTCACTGCCCCCTGTGCCTCTGGCCTGTACCTCAGCTCTTGTATGCATAAATAAATAAATCTTTTAAAAAAGCCTCTCCAATATAGATGGAACAGTAAATCAAAAGCATGAATCAGAAGCATCAAAGTAATGACACACTTGTGAGTTGTGTGACACACATTAGTAGCTTCTCAGGAGTCCAGGTTGAGCAGTGGACATTGGTGACCTGGGATGTGGGTGAAGAGTTCAAAATGGGATCACTCTAGGGGAGGACAGACTCCCACATCTGTCCCCAAAACAAAGAGGATTTGCTCTCGTTCATGGTCACAATTAAGCCTGTGACGTCAGCCGTTTGGACTTGTAGTTACTATGTGACACAAGGCAGATGCCCACGTGCACTTCACTCTGTCTGCACAGTTGAGTGGATGAGTAGAAATGGGAATCCATGAATGAGGGTCCTCCCTCATCATTCCTGTGACCATTCCTGACTTTGGACTTGGGGAGATGATGTAGCAGAATGTGCTTTTTCTCCTCAAGACTAAACTGAATGCTCCAACTTGGTCTTCATCAGAGACCCTCAAGGACAAAAGCTGATTTAGGTAATAATGTCTGGATTCTGCTTCACCTCCTCTTTGTCTTTAGTTACCTGTGGCTCCTTATTTGGAGGGGAAGTGTTTGCAAGATAGAATCCAAATCCTTGGCCCTCATACCGTTAACATACCACCAAAAACTTCACTCCTTAAATCCTGAAATTAACTAAGGTAAATATTTTCATGGGAAGTTAGAACAAACTGTAGTATGTTTCACACTTCAGGAGGTTGAAGTCCACTATTTGCAACAGTCACAAAAATAACAAGTAAGGGAAGTGTACCCACAATTTATAAGCCCTATGCATTATTTTCAGTGCTAGCTATTGGCAGCAAACTTCAGACCATCTGCCTTGAATTTTCACAGCTGGTTTTTATTGTTTTTTTTAAAGATTTATTTATTTATGCACACAAGAGCTGGGGTACAGGCCAGAGGTGGGGGGTGAGAGGATTCCCCAGAGACAGAGCGGGGAACAGAACAGGCAGATCGACTGAAATACACTGCTGAGGGGAGCAGCGGGGAGACAGGAATGGTCTGCTGCATCTTGCGGGGCCCTCCCTGGCCAGGGATCTAACTCGTGCTGCTGTGTGGCAGATGCTCCACAGTGCGGTGCTCAACCCACTGTGCCACCAGGGAGGAGCCTGGTTTTTATTTTTTCTTAAAGGGAAGACAAGGGATAGGTAGGAGAATGAGGAGGGTTAAAGGAATCCCATTAAACATCCCACCCCTTTTAATCAGCTCTCGGAGGTCATTTTACCTTTCTCAATAAACAGTGGTTCTATAGAACAGAAGGGCTCTTCTGGTGTCTAGTTAGTCGTTTAAAGAAGATAAAAGATGCCCAATGTCTTTCACTTTCTACTTCAGTTTCAATTTATTGCTAGTGGCTTTTCAGAGGCTTAAGAGTAGATGGTGGAAGGTGGACTGGTGAAGAAGCACTGATATTGATTAGTGATGTCTGCCTACAGGCTCACATGTGAGATGGTCTAGTAATGTCTGCTACTGGTGGGACAGGAGTGAAAGGTGACAAGTTTTGTCAGCCTTTCTACTGCCTGAGCCCTCCTTCCTGGCTGACAGATTTTGCATGGAGGCCCATATGTCATCTCCCTTTGGAGAACTTCCTCTCACAAGGCATAGAAGGCAATGACCTTTTATTTTTGGAGCATGTAGATGGTGTATATGCTTATGAAGTTTGGGGAACCTTTGAAGAAAGGAATTGTCATGCTTGGCAGGTGTGACATTACTTCCACTTCTTGCATTCACTTTCGCCACTGGAGATGTTTTTATTTCTCTCTCATGTGCCTCAAGAGCAACAACAATATTTAGTTCAAACAAAACCTTTTTATTCAAAGGCCTCACAGTGTAATGGGTAAAAACTTGGAAAATGCCTGTGGGAAATTAGAAGAACAAGTTGCTTACTCACTTCCAGCCTATTAAAATCATCCTGAACCTTATAAACCAAAGGATGTTTTGCTCCCAAGGGTCTGCTGCTGCTTGGTTTCAGCATTTAGAAAGAATCTGAGGGAAGTGAACCCGGAGTCTGGGAAGACTTCAGCAAAGTTTTGAATGAGATGCAGAATTCAGTTACCTCCCTTTTTATTTTGTTTCTTTGCAAAGCCCATGGATCATACACACCAATCTTTCTGCAAAAGAGTTGAGAATTAGCAGTAATTGGGACTATTTACATTCAATGCCATCACAACGGAATCAGCTTTATTATATTACAGAGGGATGATTAATAGATGCCAGGGATTAAAGATTGAATCGCAGTGGGTTGGCCTCGTCTGATCTGTCATTTCGCTGATTACAAAGGCATGCAAATTATATAAACAGAAAAAATGATTTTCTTTTATGCTAATTTTA
The DNA here is from genome assembly GCA_019455555.1 of Galemys pyrenaicus. Classification (NCBI taxonomy): domain Eukaryota; kingdom Metazoa; phylum Chordata; class Mammalia; order Eulipotyphla; family Talpidae; genus Galemys; species Galemys pyrenaicus. The sequence continues at coordinate 3,529,319 of JAGFMF010011663.1, read as the reverse complement.
GCTCTGCCCACCTGCACATTAACTCGTTTTCAATTAACTGGTGAAAGGTGGATTAGAATGTGGCCTCCAATGTAGATTTCTGTCTCGTTGGCCTGCCCCTCTGATAGCAAATGCAGGGTATGATATCTTCATTAGTTTCAGTCCCATATTTATTTGAACCCATTCTTTTTCATTCCCAAAAAGAAAATTTTAAGTGGCTTATATGAGCACTAGAGACTTAGGGGGAGTTGTTTCTTTCGAAACACTGTACAATATTTGAAGCGATTGGCAATTGTAATATTTTCATTCCTGAGATATATTGGAGAGGCTTTTTTTAAAGATTCTATTTGAAAAGAATCTTTAATCCACAACATTATCAGTTGCACACAATGGCAGTCCCCTTCTCTGCCGCCATCATGGGTCAAATGCAACGAGGATGAACCGTTTTAGATTTATTCCCTCTGAAGCAAGAATGAAAAATAAGTGCCATCTCCAATTCTACCCTCGAGCAATTGGGAGTGGTCTCTTGGAGACCTGTGTGGCCGAGCCAGCTTCGGTGGAGAGATGACCAGGCGCAATTCTTGATATCTGTTCTAGCCAAGTAAAAAGCATCGGTGACTTGTGATGAAGGCTTCCCACATGTGCATTAGAATCCAGTCTTCTAGTTAGGCTGTAAACCTCTGAGGGAAAACGCTGTGTGCAGCTCCTTTTTAAAAATGTTTATTTATTTATGCACACAAGAACTGGGGTGCAGGTCAGAGGTATGGGGGAGGGGGTCAGAAGCCTTACCAGAGACAGAGTGGGGAGCAGAACAGGTGGGTCTATTGAAACCCACTGCTGAGGGGAGCAGCAGGGAGACTGGAGAGGCGAGCTGCGCCCTGTGGGTCAGCTCTCTGCAGGGATCCAACTCACACTGCAGTGCTGCGCTGCGGATGCTTCATGGTGCTGAGACTTAAACTTTGCGCCACCTGGAGGGCTCCATGCAGCTCCTTTTCACAGTCCAGTCCCAGGCACAAGGTAGCCGAGCGCAGAGCACCTGGGCTCTGAAGTCCCATGTCTGCACTTAGTGTCCTCTCTGCTGCTTGCTGAGTGACGTGGCAAGGTTTTAATTTACATGGTTCAGTTTCCTCTGCTACAGAAGGAGTACAGAGAGCTCTTCATCCATAGGGCCATGGCACGTGGCTCAGGAAATAACAGTGTTAGAGCACACTTAGTACTGTGCCTGAGAGACATGGGTGAGCCGACCATGCTTGCTCAGTTAGGAAGGAAACACGTTGCCTTACCTCAAGCTCAGTGTTCATGTATTTATTTATTTTTTAAGATTTATTTATGCACACAAGCACTGGGGTACAGGCCAAAGGTGGGGGGGCGGGTGAGAGGATTCACCACAGAGAGCGGGGAGCAGAATAGGCAGATCAATGGAAGTACACTGCTGAGGGGAGCAGCGGGCACAGCAGGAGAGGTCTGCCGCGCCATGTGGGTCCCCTCCCTGACCGGCAGCAGGGGTCGAACTCATGCTGCAGTGGCTGTGGTTTGCTTCATAGTGTGTTGCTTAACCCACTGCGCCACCAGGGAGGCCCTCAGTGTTCTTTTAGAGCAGGAAGCCTGAGGGTGAGAGCTAAGGCAGGGCTGCCGGGGTTGCTGCTTATAATTCAAAACTCCTCCACCACCGAGCATCATCGTTATAGGCTGTTGCTGAAAGTGAGCCCATTAGTTGTTGGGAATGAGGACAATAAAAGGAGCCGCCAAAGCAGTCCCAAGTAGCAGTGGAAGATGGGCTTTACTGTCCTTTCCTGCCTGCTTTCGTGTTCCCAGCACAGCCGGGCTTGAGCGGACCGGCGTCATTGGGATCGAGCTCTGAGCCGTTGAGGACACTTTTTAGGAGCTTCTGGGCTCCCATGTTGGGCTGAAGTCCAGGCTTCTCAGACTCTAGTGCTCCCAGCCTCCCCGGGGGTCTGGTTCATTGCTGTTGGCACAGACGGGCAGAGGGGCGGGGTCCAGAATCTTCTGCTTTTCTAGAAAACTTCCCAGTGAAGCAGGTTCTGGTGAGGAGAGCCACACTGAGAGCCGAGAAGGTCTGTGAACCTTCCCAAAGTGCTCCCTGAAGTGCTGAGGGCAGCCCTGCCCATCCGGGCTGGGAGGGAGCAGGACCTCAGGCGCGGGCTCTGCCTCCTCCAGAGGAGCCCAGAGAGCCGGCCCCTCAGCTGCCCCTCATTAGAAGCACTTGGCTCTTTAATCCTGATGCCCCACAGCCTCTCCTCTAGAGACTCACACTGCAAAGCTGTTTTCTCACGGAATCTGTTAGCACATAAGGACAAACACGCTCTCAGCATGGAGGACCACGATAAAAGAACTTTCATGCAGAGTGTGCCATAGACGGAGGCGAAGGAATATAGTTGGAATAGTTTCCAGTGAAGCACTCAAGCTTATCCAGCCTTCTCGGGGTAAGTGCCGGAAGCAGGGCAGTGGAGGCCAGAGAACTAGGTGGGTCTAAGGCACCTGGTGGGTAGCCCAGGGGAGGGGCAGAAGGGGCCCATTGGTCTGGAAGGAAGAGAGCAAGCTCAATGACAAAGGCTGCCCTTGCCGGCCTCCCTGTGGCTCTCTCAACCACTTCTCTTTCAAGTGCGTCCTGTCAGTGCCCCATGTCCCTGGTGCAAGTCCTCAGTGGAGTCGCCAGACTGTGCCTCCCCTGGGTCGCCGGTTCTCCCTCCATTTTCTTCTTCCCTCAGTCCTTCTCCCAGTCTTCCTGGCTGCTTCAGGGTGCCCAGACCCACCCTCCCTTGGGGGTAGGGCTGAGGCAGGACCCTCCCCTTCCCTTGCCATACCGAACCTCACATTATCCCCATCACCTGAGGCTAATCAACTCAACCATTGCAGACACCAGGGCACCTGCAAGGGATCTTGGGAAAGTGCGTAGGTGCCCGGAAGGGTCGGGAAGGGTTGGGGAGGTGGAGGGGCCTGAGAAGGTGAGGAGGGAACTGGCAATGCCCTCCACAGGCACCAAACCCCCAGGCCTGTCACCCCAAGGCAGCGGAGAGCTGGTGGCAGGCCTGCAGCTGCGCTGGGCGGGTCCCCTTCTGGCCGGAGAGGCCTCTCACTCACACAGGTAAGGCGGAAGCCGGGACTGAGCTGTGCTTGTGGGAGTGGCTGAGAGGTTAGCCGAGGGCCCTCTGCGTTTCTCGTGAGTCCACACTGGTTACCCCACCCTGGGCTCGTGCTGGCCACAAACAGTCGTCCAAAGTCCTGGACGTGGCTTTCTGGAAACAACCGTCCTCATGAGCGTGCACACGCCTGCACCAAGCTTTGCGGGCGCTTCCAACCCCTTCACGCACACACCCGTTGTTCTGCTGCTGGGAAGATCGCGCAGAGAAAAGTCAGAGAGGGCAGCCGGAGGGTCCCCGCGCCCGCGGGGAGAAGCTCCTGGAAGACCTTCTGGGACACGCTCGTGGGTGGGGGTTTCAAACACCAGCGTGAGCCTCGTCGGAGCAGAGCCACCTCAGGTTCACGCTGCCCCGCGGGGAGGAGCGCTGGGCCTGGGTGTGGGCAGGCAGGGGCCGCCATTTCCCTGAGCGGCTGGTGCTGGGCTCCGGGGGAGCGAGGACTCCCGCTGGGTCCGACTCTGCGGCTGACGCTCCCTGCGGCTCGGGGGCTGGTGGTGACGCGGTGGCTGCTTTGTTTACAAGTTCTTCCACCCGGTTTTTCGCTGAAGGGTGCCTAGTGGACTGAGGATGCGAAGACACGCTGAGGAGTGTGTGGGCCCTGGCGCTGACGGTCTCTGCTTCACTTGTTGCGCACTAACTTCCGGGAAGCCTGAGGGGGGAGAAGCTGACAACCCCCCTAATAAGGCGTATCTGAGGCGTCTGGGGCCCGTGGGCTAAGCAGGCACTTGACTCGCCGCCCGAAGAAAGCAGCTGTGGACAATGAGGGCAGGCGGGGATGGGCAAGGTGGCCGCTGAGATGGACGCCCACGGGCTGGGCAGCCGGGCCTGGGGGAGGGACCTCCTCTGCAGAAGCGTAGACTCTGGGGTTAGGAAAACAGGTAGAGGGTGAGTCAGTGCTCTGGGGGAGCACCCCAGGGGGCCCCCTCAACCTCCCCGGCACCTCGATTTGCACATGTGCGTGTGGCTGAGTTCTAGAGTTCTCCTGGTGTGGTGGTGAGGAGGCCTGGGCTGCTGCAGCTGGGCTGTGACCGGAGCTCGGAGCTCAGAGGCCTCGGCTCTCACTGTAGGGGTCAGTGGTCCCCAGTGGGCCTTGAGTGAAAATGGCAAGTGGCAGAAGGGGCCGATGTCCCTGTCACTGTTCAAACTCTTCCTCAAGGGGCTTGGGAGAGCCTTAGTAAGTGGCTTTTTCCCTCCAGGGATCTCGACTGCCCAAGGGCAAAGAGTGGGTGGGTGTCTGTCCTTACCTATTCTCAGTTTGGCCTCTTCATTCCCTCAGGCAGTTCTGAACTCTGCTTTGAAGTGGAGGGTTGGGGAGGAGAGGGTGTGATGGTGATAGTTGCAGCTGCTATTTTCATTGCTTCCAAGTTTGAAAGTTGACTTTACAGGAATCTTTGGAAACAAGCCTTTATAAAGACCTAGGCTGCTCAGGCCGGTGTGCTGCGCAGGTAGGAGGGTTCTGGAGGTGCTTGCTGCACCCCCAGTGAATGCGCACCTGGATTCTGGGGGACTGCAGGGGTTTGAGAGTGGCCAGTGACTCCTGCTTTGGGATTAATACTCCGCATCGAGAAGGCTTGTCCCGCCTGCAGCCCTGCTCTGCTGTAGCAGAGGTTACCGGCTGAGGACCCCACTAGAGCAAACAGGTCCCCCACCGTGGAGAAGGAAGCGTCAGGGCTCTGGGAGACTCAGGCCCTCTCGTTCTCACCGACCCAGGTACCTCCCGAGGGCTGACACTGCAGTCTGCCTTTACCACCTCGCCCGCTGCACCAGAGCCCTTAAAGGAAGGTCCGGCTTGTGTGTTGGCACCACACATTTCCTCCAGTTCCCGGGCCTGCCCCTCCCTGAGCCTTTTCCTCCACCCCAGCAGACTCCCAGCTCTGGCCCTCAGGCTTTGTCAGGTAGTCTTGCTTACCTCTAAGATGACTCAGGTCTTTACACAAATTAACCCCCCCCCCAATTTCCATTTCCTCCTTTCTCTTCCACTTAAAACCCCACCTATGAGATTTGGGGAGTCAACTTTCTTTCCAAAGTTCCCAGCCTGCTTTCTTTCTGGCCCGTGCAGGTTTCAGATTCAATATTAATTTTAGAGCTGGCACAAACAAACACTATTTGCGTTCTTCAACTTGACATTTCTCTGTGTATTCTTAATTTTCGGAAATCTAATAGTAATCAAAATCCTTTACTCTCCTCCTGGACCTTAAGATGGCCAAAGTCTAATCCCCTCGGGGTGGGCTACATTTGACTTGAACTTCTCTTTTTAGCTCCTAATTGGGCTGATTAATTCACAGAGGCTGCGCTGTCTAGACTCCATGGTGTGTCGGTTTATTTTCTCCCCCTTTATATCAAATTCCTTCCTCCACACGTTGTTCATAGTTTAGAAATCCCTTTGAGGAAGGTTCGGGTTCGGGGTGGTGCTTTCTGTGTATTGGCTGATCTGAAAATAGTGTTTTATGTTTTTTGAGAGGGTTATTCTGGAGACCTAATTCTAATTGACAGCTTTTTTCCCTCAGAAGCTTGAACACATTCTTCTACGTGTTCTCCTTCCATTCTCATTATAAAGATGCCTCTGTCCATCTAATTATGACTTCTCTTTTGGGTGGTCTCTTGGTTTTCCTTTAGCTGCTTTTAGGATCTTTTCTTCCTGAGTTTTCTTTGGTTTTACCACAACATGTCTGGCTATGGATTTGTCATTGATTTTTCTCAGAACACCTTTCCTTCCCAATCCCGCAAATCCATGTTTCTTTATGAACTGGGAAACCTTCTCAGCCATCATCTGTGATGGTGATTGGTTCATGTGTCATTTAAATATAAATGTGTGTGCTTGGGGTATGATAACACATTTGTGGAGGTGTGACATATACCCCTAATATGTAAATAGTACGTAAATCAGCACTACCTCAACAGACATAATGAAGGAATACATGTGTAATCTACCAAGTTGTGGTAGTCTGCTTATGTCAAGGAGTCGAGCTGGTTGATAATGTTGTTTAACTCATCCAGATTGCTACTGGCTTTTCTGTCTACTTTGCCTAGTACCCTTGAGAGAAGCGGGGTAATCTCCAACTACAATTGGTGATATATGTTTGCTTTTGATCTATTTTGAAATTATCTGATTAAATATAGAATTGGACTGCCTGTGTCCTTTGGATAAACTGAACTTTTTGTCATGAAATTTCCTGTTTCTTATCTGGAAATATACCTCAACCCAAAGCCTGACATAGTTGTCTCTAGTTTGGATAATCCAGTTTTCTGATCATTGGTTTTTGCATATGATCCACCAACCTTCTGGTTTTTTTTTTTAAAGATTTATTAATTTATGCACACAAGAGCTGGGTCACAGGCCAGAGTTAAAGGAGGTGAGCACATTCACCAGAGACAGAGTGGGGAGCATAACAGGCGGATCAACTGAAACACACTGCTGAGGGGAGCAGCGGGGAAGCAAGAGAGTCTGCTGTGCCATGTGGGTCCCCTTCCTGGCCTTGAATCGAATTCATGCTGCTGTGCTGCAGATGCTTCGCAGTGTGGCTTTCAACCCACCATGCCACCGGGGAGGCCCTCCCTCCACCAACCTTCTTTTGACCTGTGTGTGTCTTTCTATTTAAAGTGCATTGCTGGGTGACAACACTGGTTGAGAATTGGCATTTCTTGGGACAACTTTTCTGCCATTTGTGTTGACCCAAAGGGTGTGGCCTGTTGCTGCAACTCTATATGTTCGGTGACGCGGGGCTGAGACCAGCAGACAGGATGTCGAAGCAAGGAGATGGAGGGCTATTGCTCTCCTAGGCAAATAGCATCCTCCCAACCTCTCCGTGGCCTTGTATTGAGCATGAGAACAGTTAACAAGGGTATGTCATTTGCTACAAAAAGCACAGCCCAGAAGTACAAGGTCACGTAGTTTTGTGCCAAGCCCGCCTGCATGTTAACTAGCCACTACTATTATCTAACAACTTCTTTGTTTCCTTATTATGTTCTTCCAGAGTGAAAGAGTGTACACCTAGCTCCTAGGAGCTGAGTCCAGCTCCTGTTAGCAGACTTGTTTGCAAGTCTGCAAGGATCTCAGCCATAACACTCCTTTCTATCCTTGACCGTTGCTCAGAGCTCTTGCAGCCTCTGGCTTCCCCCAACAGTGACCACCCTGGTTTCATCTCATTCTGGTGATTAGTGGAGAGAAAGATTGACTTGATTAAGATCACATGTGTGGACACAGCAGCTATGAGCAGGAAATTTAGGAAGCGACCTCGCTACTCTGCAGACCTGTCTCATCTTTTGCATCAAAATAGGATTCCTCAGATATCCTGTGTTAAGTCTGAGTTTCAAAGAAATGTTTCAAGTGAAAAGTAGGATGAGAAGCCCTGTTCTGGCTTAGTTGGCGTCTTTGACTTGCCTGCTCAGTGACTTGCTCTCAACAGCAATATGCCCCCTTAGTGCCAGGAAACTCCTCTTAGAGCTTCAAAGATCTCAGACAACTTTGTAGTGTGGAACTGGACATTTCAAAAATCCAGTGTTCTTTAAAGGGCAGAGGAGGGGTACCTGCGGCGTGCCTGGCCGTTGACCTCTTTTGATGTTTCTCTCCTCGAGCGTGGGTCCTGTTGCATTTCCAGCTCTCCTATGGCTGAAATGCAGTGACCCTCTTCACACCTTCTCTTCCTTATGGGAGCCACTCAAAAGGACAGAATAGTCGAAGTTCTCCCTGAGTGTGAAGGGTCTGCAGTTGGTTTGTTTAAGAAAAAGAAAAGGTGATGGTTAAAAAAATGTACATATATATAAATATATATAAAAATATGTATAATATATAAATATATATTATATATTATATATATTATATAATATATAATATATTATATGTCATATATAATATATAGTATATAATATACAAATATATGATATATAAATATATAATATATAAATATATATAAATATATAATATATAAATATATATAAATATATAATATATAAATATATATAAATATATAATATATAAATATATAAATATATAATATATAAATATATATAAATATATAATATATAAATATATA
>JAGFMF010011663.1:3489694-3521034 GCA_019455555.1 Galemys pyrenaicus | reverse complement strand
AATATATAATATATAAATATATATAAATATATAATATATAAATATATATAAATATATAATATATAAATATATATAAATATATAATATATAAATATATAATATATAAATATATATTATATAATATATAACGTATAAATATATATATTATATAATATATAACATATAAATATATATATTATATAATATATACATATATATAAATATATATCCTTTTTGAAGTTGGGGCTATGGAATGATTCAGAATTCAAGTGCAGCTCATTTTACATGACTTCTAAATCTGCAATATCATAACTGAACTACAAATGAGTATCAGTTTTGCATGCACACAGGTTTGATTGGAAAGATTCAAGGGCAATATCCAGATATTATGTGGGTTTTGATAGGTGATACTGTGCATTTCCTACTAAATCCTATCCGATTATTGTTCCAGAGAGCTCTAGTTGTCTTTATCTTGAATCTAATTGTATTTTTATCTTCACCCTGTAGTTATGAAATATCAGAGAAAGAACAGGTTAAAAGACCCCATGCGAAAAATGTGCAAATCCAGGATGTTCCCAGTGCCTTTAACTCTTTGACATTGTGGAGCTAGAAGAGAAGGAGAGTGCAAACGCTTACATGTCTTTGCTCATAACCCGTTGGAAAGACAGGCCCTTATTTCATCTCATGAAAGTTTTGAGCGACAGCTGTATTGAATATGAGGTGAGAACTTCACATTAAGACAGTATCACTTGTGTTTAGTGTGTTCACGATACGGAGCTGGTATGTTGAGCAAAACGCCCTTTTTTCCTGAGTTGATTGAAGTACTTAAAGCATAAAGTAGGTTTGTAAATTACTTTCAAATATCTAATCATAAACATATTTGAAGCCTATATTCAAAACATATTTGAAGCCTTTTCAGAGAACAGAAAAATATTATCTCTGCTTTCCTGGAGTCTTTGAAAATATTCTTACTGAAATTTTGGAAAAATCCATTTATTATTTTTTATGACCACACTAACCAGAATCAAGTTTATGAAATGTCTTAGAGATGGGAAATTTTGACTCCCCCCCTAGAATGTTGGTTTGATAGGAACAAAGACCTTCTTATTCTCCACTGCAATCCTGAAAACAGTTCTGGTTACATGCTAGTAACTCAAATGACTTTGGTTAATTAAAATGGAAGAATGACCTATGATGGGATCAGTAATTTAGGGGCAGGCGATGAAATGCCAGGAAAGGTAAGATAAAAGACTTAAGGCGGTGAGGGTTCCGTGAGCTGTCACTGAAGCGCCCCAGCAGACCATGCCGTAATCTAAATGATTACAGGATTTCCCACCTCTCCAAAGAGACTGCCAATCCTTGATCATCCGGGTGCTTGCATGGGAAAATGGCAAGTGGTCAACAAGTCTTTGTGATTTGTCACTGACAAAAAGTTTGAATATTTTTTATGAAGCCATTTATCACTGCATAATAATCCTGGACACCCAACCTATGTAAATATTAAACTGGAAGGACTGTGTGTCTCTAATGGAAAAGTTGAAGTAAGACATAAATTACATCTCAACGTAAGAAACTCAGGGAGAACCTCCCAAGTGGTTGGCAGGTACTCTTTGTCCTTAAGACGCTTTCTAAATTTTGTTCAGTTGTAAATGCCACACTCTGTACCCAAAGATACTTTCCAGTTACCTAAGAGAGTCTTCTGAGCACCTGTAACTAATGCTTCTGTTTTTGAGCAAGTGAAAGTGTCTTTCCTTCCTCCACTTCTCCCATCGCTTGAGACAGCACGTGTTCAGTGGGCCGCTAGCGAAAGGAAGGCCCTACGCCCTGGAGAAAGAAAAAGGCAGTCTCACTTCAAATTAGGAAGGGATGACTATACCAATTTTCTCTTGCTATGTAACAAATCACTCTAATATTTAGTGGCATAAATCAGCCATTTAATTAGGCTCATGACTCATGCCGGTGAAGAATTTGAGCAGAGCAAAGCTGAGGGGGGTGGGCACGGTCTCTGTTCTACCGTGTCCAGAACCTCAGAGGGGAAGCTTTGTGACTTGTGCTAGAAACATTCATAGGCCTTCTCATCTGTACCTCTGAGTTGGGACGGCTTGTCTGATGAGCTCCGCTGGCTGTTAACTGGCTGTTAACCACATTGCCGGTGCGTGCATCCTCAGACTTGGCTTTCCCCAGAGCGTGGTAGCATAGGGGGTGCTGGACAACCAGTAGCTCTGGACGTCAGTGTCCCAATGTCCATTGGAAATGACGTCGCATCACATCATTGTCCTTTATAGTTGGAGCAGTGCCCGGGTTTCAGGGACGAGATCTTCGATTCCACCCTCGGTGGAAGAGCGTTAAGACACGTCCTCATGTTCTAAAGCTGCTGCGATGGGGTGAGCCACCACCAGAGACACTGCCTGTCATGGCGCTAGAGAGGAGCCTGCTGTTCTCGGGCCTGCAGACTCTCAGTGAGGCGTGGCAGGCTGGGAGCTGAGCTGCTTCCTTGGCACATCGTTGTCCTCTCAGTTCTACTGGATCCTGCTCGTGCACTGTGGGACAGTATGTAAATGTGCGTAAATAGCCCAGCTACTGGATTTCTCTGTGCTTTACAAACGTGGATACGAACTCATCCTGCAGCGTGAGAGGTAAACGGTCACCGTGTCATTTATAAGATGACCAGTGGCCGGTGGTGCCTCCCAGTTCGGATCTTCTGTGATTCCAAACTCGCTTTTTTCACGACACATTGAAAGTTGATTAGATCAGATCATAGGGCCGGTAGGTACTTGGTCGAGTCATTATGCTTCTGGAGCGTTGACCTCCAAAAGCATGACTAGCAAAGAGGAACTTTGTAAACTGTACCAACCATCCAGCGTAGTGAATTAAATAGTGAACAGTCACTGCCCGATGCTGTTGACACGTGTGTAGTTTGACAAGGCCGCTACAATGTCCAGGCCTTTCAGAAAAGTAATTCCATAAGGGAATTGCCTGGGAGAGAAGATGCGTGACTTGGCTGGGTGACATCATGCCACGGCAATCAATAGGAGAACAAAGAAATCAAATATTAATGAAAGATGGATTTGTTTGTGCCCAAGACGTGTATTTTCTGGAAATGCCATTTTCTTCTACAGTCTACTTTGAGGCCAGTGCTGAGTCTGAGCTCACCGATGCTAAACTCAAGGTGACATTTCTCATTTCAATTATCTCCTAAAGTGTCTTCCTCCTCCTCTTTCGCCCACCTCTTGTTGAGAACCGTGGGCGACCTAATGAAATACTCCATCAGCTACGGAGCCTGAGGTCTGGAGAGCAGCAGAGTTGTGCTGAGATCTCTGAATGGAGAATACACCCTCGCTGGAGCCAGCATGTGCATTTGAGGAGCATCTTCATAAAGAAAATCATCAAGATAATTTAACCTTAAAAGAAGTCTGAAATGTTATTTAGCAAATTAGCTGTTAATTAGCTATAATTTGGAAGCTTTCAAGATCAGATTCATAGGGATTATTATCATAATAGCTAACACTTACTGAGTACTTATGCTGGGTATTGTTAAGAACTCTCTTGTTTTTTGAAGGATTGGTGCCCATTTTTCGTCAATCCCGTTCACAAGATCTGCTAAACATTCTGCTTTTTGATTGCTTATTTGACATAATGTGAAAGCATCCAGAAAAATTAATGGCAGGGAGGAAAGGCTATAAAAATGATTATTTGGTGTTTCTTAAACTGGCAATACGTTGTTGAGCAGTTTCTGGATTGATCATCTTGACGGAGTTGAACAGTTAATAAGGAGTGCATTAAAGATCTGGTTGAAGAGCTGAGCTGGTCAAATCTGTTACAGCAAGCCCATGACACTTGCTTCCAGAAGCATGGAAGACTTGCCAGTTACTGCCATTTTGATCTAGTTCCCGTTGAGTCCTAACATTCTGGGCTCTGTCTTGATTTGGAATGGATCAGAATTGCTCATTTGGGCATGTAAAACACTAAACAAAGCCATTCTTTAACTATTTAGCAATCAAGGATGGTGTTGTGAAATAATCATGAATGAGTAAAAATTTGGAGTGGCCACTGCATTTTGTTGGTCTCAATCCGAACACAAAAACTCAGTTGAAGGCGAGAGTGACTGAGTTTCTTGAGTAGACAGTGTTGCAGTGGAAACTTCTTTGGCGGGAGGTGGGATTCAGCTTTTGATAACAGCCTGGTGTGAAAAAGTGAGGGACTGGATGGGAGAATCGTTCCGCCTTTCTTCTCCCTTTCCTTCTCCTCTTTTCCTTTCCCTCCTCTGTGTCCCATCAAAGATGTCCACGTGCTAACCCATGGACATGTGAATACATGCCCTTACATGGCAAAAGGAACTTTGCAATGCAACTATGGGTCTTGAAGTGCTGTGGAGAGGAGCCTGATTACTCAGGTGTGCCCGAGTAATCACAGGGGGCTCCGTAAAGGGGGGCAGGAGGGAAAAAACGTGAGAAGGAGATCAAGTCATGCCCTTCCTGGAAGAGGGGCCATGAACTAAGGAATGCAGGTAGCTTCTAGACGCTGGAAAGTTGTGTGTGAGTTCTCCCCTGGGGTCTCCTGAAGGAAAGCAACCAGCTGCCCCCTTTTTTATTTTTATTTTAGCCATTTAAGGGTCATTTTTGACTTTTGACCTACATAATGTTAAGATAATCTGTGTGTTTTAAGTCCTTCAGTTTGCAAATCAGAAATAGGAAATGAATACTACCCTGCCCCCCCACCTCCATGCGCTTACTTGGAAGGGAATAAGCCATGGTCGCAAAACGTGGAGGTTGGGCTTATAAGGTCAACTGGGAAGCTATTGCTGGGAGGCGACGTTTACATGGACACACCGGACCAAGAGCGGTGTATCAGTGGACCTGGGTGTGGTTGGGTGGGTGTCCAGCTGTCCAGATGGAAGGTCAGTAGGAGGCTGGGAGGGATAGACAGTGATGCTCATGCTGCTTTCAAAGAGTAAGGCTTGGTCCTGTCAAATTGGAACCATCTACGTATGAATAAAATATCACTACTTCTGCGTGGATTTTATGGCTCTCTTCTAACATTGACTTCAACCTGCCAACACTCTTACTCTTCAAGACGGGAGAGGGTTCAATTCATTGGTTTGGTTCCAAGTCCCAGTCTACCTTGGGGAATAATGTCTGGGAATGTGTGTTCTGAGAGTGATGGAGGCTGGCCAGGTTGGCTCAGCACTGAACCCCAACTGTGATGGAGCCGGTAGCTGTTAAGCATGACCTCTTATCTCCCACACACGATGTAAGTAGGGTTCACCCGAGGGTCCACTTGACGACCTTCCCAGCCTCTTTTCACTTTGCATTTTAGTTCCCATTTGTGTGCACAGACTTTCATAGAATGCTCTAGAAATCTGACCTGATACATGCTCCTGTGCCAGGGATGGTGAGGATACAGATGCCCTGTTCTCCTCTCCCATCTGGTCTTCATGCCATCCCTTCCAGTAGGAAGTCAGAGAGAGGAGATGGCGTGCACAACTCAAATATTGAGTGTTTTCCTTCGCAGCATCCAGTTAACTAACCAATGGGCTCCTTTTGGCTTGAATTACTCGGATCATTAACTTTTTGAAAGATACTGACTTAATGTTGCAACAGATGGAAAGGTACAGCCTTTATAAATGATAGAAGGGAAAGCCAGGTAATAACTGAAGGCAAATCAGGTCATTGGCAAAGTAACGTGGTGTTACTGAGTAATTGCTTTGTTTCTCCCATCCTAAGTCTTAGACTTGCCTGTCTCCTATCCGAATTGTCAGTCTCACCATCCACGTGCTCCTTGACTTTTCCTGTTTACTCCAACTGTCTTCTTGAATGTCCCTCATAATCAAATACAGTCACTTTCCAGCCCTGTTCCTTCTTCACTTCTCTGACTGGTGACATTCTAGGCACCTTTTCTTAAAATACGTTCTACCGGTAGCTTTCCTGCCTTCTTTCATGGCTTGCTTATTTTGGGGGGTTACCGTCTTCCTCTCCAAGCGTTCCTCCTCTGACTATCCACAGATGAGTCTCAAAGATTCCACTGGGATCTGCCCTTGGTGGTGTTTTCTTTTTTTCCCACTTTTGACTCTTCTCCGTGGGCCTCTCCCAGGCTGACCGCTCTACCGAGCTGCGTGTCTGTCCACCTGGGATAGAATCTAGACCCAGTCTCCTCCTGGTGCGCGTGAAGGGCTTGCCAAGACTCTCCTCCCTCAGCCCACACACATCAGCTGCATGGGCCTGCTGTTCTGTGTCTTAGTTGCTTAAATGCTGGCCTGTGGGTCTGGACCGGCTTTCCAAGGGCCAGAGCATTCACTGACCATCCTGCCCCCCGGGCCCATGTTCTGGGCTTCACTTGGCTCCTGATTGGAATGCTCTGGAAACGTTATACCCGTTCAGGGATGCGGGAACAGAGGTCGTGGCTGTGGGAGTGGAGACGGCGGGAGGGACTAGCGCAGAAGATAAATGACGACCTTGATGAGACTTGAGGGTTCGTCATGCAGGCAGGGAAGGAGAGGGCGGCTTGGGCAGCACGGATGGTTAAGGCATTGAGCCCTCCCTATGTGCTGGGCACTGCTCCGAGTCTGCCCTCTGAGTCTACCCCCAGGGAGGAGCTGGAAGCCAGTAGGGTTGGCCGGCTGGTGGAATACAACGGGGACACCCAAAGGAAGGCCTGGGGGTCCCTGTCGGTCTCAGGCTATTGGCGTTCTCCGTGATGCCAACAGGGAAGGGAAAGCAAGGATTCGAGGCCTTTCTGGCGAATGGAGAGCACCTTTCTGTCTTCAATAGCGTGGTAGACTTTTGGCGTCAGTGGTCTCTGCATTGTATTTCATGTTTCATATAATTTGTTTTGATTGCATTTCACATGTTAGATGTATGTGATACCCCTGCCTAAAACATGGACCTTCTGGATCAGGGACACGTCTTATTGTGGAAGACATATTGCTGGACAATGGACTGGAGATGCCTCCCCAGTCACAGAGTTGAGCCTAAGTGCAGTTAAGAAACCAGTGCAGGCACAGTTAGCAAGTCAGAATCCTGGCCCAGTCTCAGCACCGCCAGACAGAGCTGCAGATAACAGGTCAGGCTGGTCTGCACCCTTGGACAGTTACCTCCCTGCAACACTCCCTGGTTCCTCTGTGTCTAGCCTTCGAACGTGTGGTTTGTATGTTTTTTTACCCATGTAGCAATATGGAGGTAGCAGAGTATAAAAGGAGCTCCCAGCCTTTGTTCGGGGCCCAGATTTTTGGGGAAAGGTTTGAGTCTGGGTCCATAAGCATATTGGAGTAAAGCATCTGGTCTCCAGAAACCCTTGAGTACCGCCTGGTTTATCCTCCATAGCCTGGCAGGCTAGAGTATTTCTGTAACATTATCACCCATGGAGTGTCTTAGACATAGTTCTCAAGCCCCCCAGTGCTTTCTGGGTAATACAGTGAGAACAGGAGAGGACTCTGACATTGTGAGACGTGGAGCTTACTCAGGGCAACCGGCATCTCAGCCCCTCCTCTGCTCCAGAGAGAGGGAACCTTTGCTCTGGACTCTCGACACGGACTCTCCAGGGAGGCAGCGGATGGGGTCTGGTGCTCCCTAGCCTACATGCAGCGCTGGTCCAGGAGAGATGCTCTCCAAGTTCCTCTAAGCAGCAGACTCTCTCTGGTTCCAAGGTGCATTTGCCATCGAACCTCCCTTTACTCGAGTTTTCCAGAACTGGGAAAGCTTAGTCCCAGCAGAAAGGTGAACGCCGTCGCAGTAGTGGTTTCCTCTAGACAGAAGGGAAAGCCTAAAGGGCCTCCATTCCCTGTTAGCTTGAGTCACTGACCAGAATGAGGAAACCAAGACTGGAAACCGGATTTGGAGAGCTACAGGGTAAAGAACTTGTTCAGATGGCATCTTCCGTGCAGCTTGGAAGAGAGGGGGTTAAACACTCGCCACGGGTCACCCTGAGGGTGAGGTCTGAGACCTGGCAGGGGAGAAGACTCCCCAGGGAGCAGGAAGAGGGAGGAAAGTGAAAACCCCAGCTGGCTAAGTGCCTGGATTAACAGAGAAGGAGACCCCATTGGGTGTCTGGGGGAGGGCAGTGGGGCATCCAGGGGAGTGGGGCTGGCTCAGTCCTGCAGGCTGCAGCCCAGCTGCTCTCAAATATTGGTTCTGGCCAACACCCAGTTTCTAAAGGAATTAGCATCTGAAAGTGATGATTTCATGGAATGAGCCTAAGGGCAGCAAGTGAGCCCTCAGGGTGAGGGGGTTCCCCCTGCCCCCACCAAGCCCCCTCACCCTGAGGGCTCACTTGCTGCCCTTAGGCTCATTCCATGAAATCATCACTTTCAGATGCTAATTCCTTTGGAAACTGGGTGCTGGCCAGAACCAATATTTGACAATCTGGAGCTTCTTTTAAAAGTAAAGCTTCACAATTCTGGTTTCTCTCTCAAACTGCATCTAAAGGCCCAGATCAGGCACAACATCTGCTTTTGCCCTGAGGGCACGTCCACTAGCCCAGCTCGGCTGCCCCCACAGGGACCTGGGCCTGAAGAGCGCCCTAGCCTGGACCCCCTCCCCTGGGCTTCCCTTGCTCTCCTGGCCCCGCCGTGCAGTATCTTTCCCTCAACGTTTTCTTTTGGAAAACAGACTTTTGTGTCTTGAAAACAAAGCTCTCCCCTGAAAGTCTGATGCCGGGAGCTGATCCAGCCCAGAGCACTAAGAGCTGAACGTCTAACTCAGCTCTGCAGTCCACTTGCCCGCTGGAGAGGCCGCAGGACTCCCCTCCCTGCCAGCATGGGGGGCTGTGGTGGGAAGTGGCCGCCTCGCCAGCTCTCCATTTGGGGCTGCGTTGGGTGGAAGCAGGTGGTTTGTGCTGGAAAATAAAATGTGGGAAGCAGTGATGCGTGTCACAGACTGACCTAGAAAGTTTCTGAGAATAGGGCTTGCTTTCTGCACGCTCCCTGCATCCTGGCGATGTGCTCCCTTCCCGGGTGCTGAAGACTCAACCTTCCCGAGATGCTCCCAGCCTGGGCCCTGGGTCTTTGAAAAGCATCGCCTCTGGGATCAAGTGCGCCTCAATCTGGCGTATTTGCACAGACTTCACCGGAGAGGTTGACACGTGGTTAATACTTTGACTCTCCGATTTTAGGACTGTCAGAATAGTGTACAGCTCTTGACAAGAGTGCCAGCTCTGCACCCTGGGGTGGGTTCATTTAGCTCTCTGGGCCTCAGTTTCCTCATCTGTATAGTGGAGAGGAAAATACAGAAAACCTAAATCTGTGAGAATTAAATGGGTGCGATTTGTGTAAAACATTTAGGAGTGCCTGTCAGTTACAGGCATTCAGAAAATCTTGATTGTTGCAATTTGTATGCTAATTATTTGTGCTTTATGAATGGAGTCAGAGCTTCCTAAAACGTCTTCCTGCAGATAGGACTCGTCTTCCTCTTGCCAGTATACATGGTCAGATCAGAGTCATATTAAGTAAGACTGAAGCCCTCCCTCCAGAAACCCGAGCTTTAAAAAACTAAGAAAGTAAGAAATCTATTGTCTGTATTTTAAATTCCACAATAGACTAGATTAAAGGACAGAACTTTCTGGAAGTGGCTATCCTGTCCATTCCTTTTTCCCTTGGGCTGAGCCTATTGCACCATCAAACTGATGGCCAATTCTGGGGAGGTTGCCAGTTCCGGGGGTGGAGGCACTGGAGGGCTTCTCTGCATCCCTGGGATGAGGAGCAAGATGGTCACTGACCAAGCAGCAGTGGGCTGGAGACTGTGAGAATGTGCAGGCTGGGTGCTCACTCAGGGGGCCATCCACTAAAAGCAGGACTAAGGGAGGGGGTTCCCCTTGACTCTGCGTCTCACCATGGGCCTCCTGGGACCCTCCCTTGCCTGCAGGCCCGGAGCTGCACAGCCACTCCCGGGTGCTGTGTCCCGCGGCTGCACTCCGGCTGGGAGAAATGCGGGGAGGGAAGAGCCTGGGCGGGGTGGCCCCACGAAACTCCTGCAGTTTCTAGGAAGCCGTCCCAAAGGGCGCGATCTCTTGGCCTCACCCTAGTTAACCTGCATCATAATGGCCTTCCTTGACCCTGGCCCCCGCACCTAGTCGCTCTCATTCCCCAGGCTCCCGGGGATCCAGGCTCCTCTCTCCCTGCCCTCCTCCTCATGGCAGTGGCCGTGAAGTCACTGAGATAAGTCAAGGCGGGCTTCACCCTGACCCCCAAGGGGCCCCCAGCCGGGGCAGGCCAAGGCAGAGCCGGCCCCGCCGCCTCTCAGGCAGATCTCTTCTGGAGAGCATCCCGGCAGAGGCCTGTAGCCCAGGGGAGCGAGCCCAGCGGATGACCGGAAACCCGGCGTCTGGCTGGGCCCGCGGGCACACGTTCGTCTGCAGCGGGTTCGCGTCCCACTGGTCTCACCTCGGAGCTGCGCCTGACTCTCAGGCGTCTGTCCAGTAACGCCCGGGGCACACAGGCTCCCGGGGACGGTGCGCAGGGGCGTTTGAGGGCTGCGGGCCGAGGGAGCAGCGGGCCTCACCCGCCGGGAAGTCGCAGGGGCAGGTGGACTGCACGCGGGCGGCGGAGGCGCCCGGCCTCGGTCCTGCTCCTCTGTGTGCCTCCGGCTCTGGCCAGCGCTTCCGTCAGCCGTGCCGCACCGGCGCGAGGGCCGCGGAACGCCTGCAGGACACAGGGCGCCTTCGAGGCCGCCGGCCCTGGACGAGCAGCTGGGCACCCAACCTGTCTTCCCAGCTGGGGAAGCGGGCCTCAGCGGGTGGCGGAGCTGGGGGAGGGCTCGGCTGCAGACCCTATGCAGACCTCGTGCAGCCCGCCCAGGGAGAGGACGGAGGTCTGGGGACTCACAGGCAACTGGCACTTGTTGTTCGCAGCTGCTGCGCAGCTGAAAGCGAAGAGTAAGAAACTCGGGACCCTAATGCGGGCAGCGCGGCACGTCCCCCCAGTTGGCCTCTTCCTGCTGCGCGTCCCTGCGCTTGGATCTTGGCTCGCCCAGACCGTCTCTGTGAGGAACTGTCAGTGAGAGGCGTGACGGGCGTCTTGGTCCCCTGCCCCGTGTGTGTTTCTTGTGCAGAGAGTGATTAGCCCTCTGGCTGTTCGCTCAGCACTCGGTGGTGGCGACAGGAGACCCCCACCCCCCACCCCGGCAGAGCTGCACTTGCAGCTGCGTTTGGCTGGGATCCTCCCAGGGCTGGACGCGGGGCAGGTACACGCGCTCGCGCTGGCCCGGCTCCCTGGACCTGCCCCCTCCCGTGGCAGCCAGCAGTGCCGCGGGCTTGCTTTAGAAACAGAGCGAAGAAGTGGAAGCGTGTGCAGCCGGGGGCTAGAAGACGGGGCGTCGTCGAGGCGTCTGTGGGTGACTGTGAGGCTGGGCAGCTCTAAGAGCCTGAGAGCAGAATCCTGAGGGGGACTAAACTGAATGAAATAGGACAAAGACAAACACTCTATGATTCTGCTGCAGAGGGCATCTCCGCGAGGGGGAAGGAGGAATGTAGTGTGGTGGGACCATTTCCCCACCCTGCTCGCAAGCAGCCGCATGGACTACAACTCCCAGCAGGCTATACAGACCTGTGGACTACAACTCCCAGCAGGCCATGCAGCTGTCATGGACTATAAATCCCAGCAGGCTGTGCCTGGCCCTCCTGAGTGGGGGCAGTTGGGAAGGAACAGGGTGGATATATAAATTAACATCTCCCCATAGAGAGGGGGCACATGGATGAGAGAACCCTGGACTTTAGCAT
Organism: Galemys pyrenaicus; assembly: GCA_019455555.1. Taxonomy (NCBI): domain Eukaryota; kingdom Metazoa; phylum Chordata; class Mammalia; order Eulipotyphla; family Talpidae; genus Galemys; species Galemys pyrenaicus. Next base: position 3,509,349 of record JAGFMF010011663.1, on the reverse strand, counting down.
TTTGGAAGAGCCATTATCTTGACCTCACGTTTGATTTTCAGTGTGGCGTCTCCACTGCCCAGCTCTCTGGGAACCTGCCTAACCTCTTTCTTGCCTTCCTGCCTGTATGTGCCTTGAACTTGTTCTGGTGGTTTTGGGTCCCAGGTGCCTGGTTTGGGCCAGGCGTGTCTGTCTGGGCATTTACACATGAGGGGACTGGTAATACTGGGGGTTGGTTGGGAATCTGCTCATTAAATTCCTTTCTTCTCTTTCTCTCTCTCTGCCCTTTAAGCTTTGACAGTGATCAAAGCTCTCCTTGAGTACACCAAGACATGCTTACCTCGCCTCGTGGAGCCTTTTAGAAGTGGTTTTCCCCCTTGGCAGTTTGGGCTAGCTGGGTTCCCCTTGGTCACATGGTTATAATTTGTCTAATGTGGTAAACAGAGAAAGCCAAAAACTCAACTGAAAAACCAAAGACAGTGTAGGCTATAAGGCTAGCCATTAGTAGCTACCAGAAACGGAGGAGACAGTGGGAGTAAGTCAGGTGAAAGAGGACAGTTACCTGGTGAAGGCAGATTTGTGCATGGAGCAGTGAACTCATTATCTACAAGGGAATTTTAATGCCCAGAAATGTATAGAATGTTATATATGTCATCCTTGCAGTCTTGCTTCTTTTAAATATTAGTAACCATGATAATAATGATAAATAAAAAACTTCACCATCCAGTATTTTGGTTTTAGATTACCCATTCATTACAGTCGTTTTGGCGAAACTGAAATTTTCCCTGCCAAACTGAAGTCACCTCAAGTGACCTCAGTCATGTCAAATGGCCTGTGTTCTGAGGCATCACTAATACCCACTTAAATGTGGGGACATACATCCCGCACAGGAGCTAAGTCATCTACTCTTCTCCCAGCCCACCAATTGCAAATGTTCAGAAAGTGTAAATATTGTTAAAAAATATAAAGCGGTCTCTGTAGGAGCCAGACACTTCCAATGAAAATAAGGAAGGTAGTAACCTCCCTGAGTACTTCAGATTAAAACCCAAGTAGACAGAGAAGAAACTGCAAGATTCTGAAACTTGGCAGCCATGGGTGCCCTTTGAAGGAGCTGGGTTTCAGGAATCAGGACGGCTGTTTAGGGTTCCAGGAATTTGCATTTTTAACCACATCAGCTTCACTTCAATGCCTTTGGTTCTCTGAGGAGCATTGCCATGATGGTTAAAATAGTGCACTATAGCATTAACTACATTAACTGTGTTTGCTCACGGCCTGAAATTACTACATCAGTCAAGAAAATTGCAACTGGCTGGGTTTATAATTGGGAGAGAGATTTACTTCTGAAACTGGAACTGCGTAGAGCGATTAACTGCAAAGATAATACCATTATCAGAAAATTCACACAAAAGCAGCTACCTAAGAGAGGTTATACAAGTGGGATTGGGGGGAATCATCAGAGAGAATTTTCTAGGGTGACATATCGTACAACAGTTGGTTTTATCTAAAGCCTTACTGCTTAGCAGAAAGTATTAATGTTGGTGTAAGTGAAGCCTGTCTGGTTAGTGCCTTCACCAAACCGGTGACCTGCTTCTCAGAGCAAAGACGCGATAGAATTGATGATCTAAAATGTTGCAGTAGAATGAAAGGTTTAAGCTTTGCAGTTGTCAATTTTTACTGGCCATTGGGATTGCCCGGGCTGCTTGTAATGTAGGTTCTGAGGTCTCACGTGCAGGTGTTCTGGGTCGTCAGATGCGGGGCAGCCAAAGCTGCAGTCACAGCACACCAGGTGAGTCTGACTCAGGTGACTCTGAGCACGTGTCAGAATGGATGCACCTTCCTTGGTGCTGGGATGTGGACATGGAGAACCTGAGTGTGTGACTTTGATGAGGTCTTTGCAATCCAGAGAGCAGAACCAGGGCTGGAACTCAGGGGTCCAGTCCCACGCCCCCTTAGAATTACCCCCTTAGAATTATCTGCTTCCCTGTGTCCCTGTAGGCACCTTGGAAGTAAACACGTATTTCTCAATTTACAACTGGGTTTGCTCTAACAAGTACAGTTTCTAGCAGGTCATTGAGGTTGATTCTAAATTCTACTTTGGTTTCACTGTATCTAGTGACTGCCTTGGGGCTGGTGACCTCTGACACAGCCCAATGTTTGCTCCAAATGGAGAATTTCGGAATCATAAGAGGAATCAGGGACACAAGGGTTCATGTCCAGGCCGGGAATCTAGATGTAAGGAAGCCCAGGCCAAAGTGATCTCCTTCTGCACCACTGCACCTGCATTCCTCCTGCCTCCCGCTGGGCAGCTCATAGCTCAGTTCATTGCCACCACCCAGAGTCAGCTCAGACCCCACACGGGGCTCCAGCCCTGGAGGCCTGTGCTCCTCTAAATGCTAAGGCCAGGTGCCCCCAGCTACCCCGCTTAACCTGCACCTAACTGGGAGTTCCCACGATCCCATTACAAGTTTGAAGTGGACAAGTGCAGCTCACAGGAGTCAGGAAAGAGCTGTGTTTACTGTGACAGTTTTACCATAAAGCTGTGGCACAGGAGCAACCAGGAGAGGTGCAGGGACGAGGGCAGTTGTGGCTGCTCCACGTGCTCCCCAGGAGTGGACCCTCCCCGCACATCAAGGCCCCCCAACTCTGCGTCTCCATGTTTCCACCAAGACTTAACCATCATGATCCCTGCTCACAGGGCCGGACTCAGCCCCTATCCCGCTCCTCCCCCAGAGACTGGGGCTCAGGGTGCCAGTCCCCACTCTCTGTTTGGTCTTCTGGTGACGAGCCCCCAGTCGCAGCTCCCTGCAGGCCTTGCTGTGGGTCACTCAGCAGCATGGAGGCCTGGTTGAAAGGCCTTTGTAAGTAACAAAAGACACTCTTTTTAAAAAAAATTTAATGTATTTTTAAAAGATTTTTTATTTATGCATACAGGAGCTGGGGTGCAGGCCAGAGACTTGGGGTGCGAGGGGCGGTAAGAGTGTTCCCCAGAGACAGAGCTGGGAGCAGAACAGGCAGATCCACTGAAATCCACTGCTGAGCAGGGAGACAGGAGGGTCTGCTGCGCCCTGTGGCTCCCTCCCTGGCCGGGGATCGAACTCACGCTGTAGTGGCTGCGGAAGCCCCGCAGTGCAGCGCTCAACCCTTTGCGCCACCAGGGAGGCCCACAAAAGACACTCGTGACCCGAAACCCCAGTGGGCTCAGGACTGTGCAGATTTCCGGACAGCAGCCCACGGTGCTCCTGCGTCTCATCTTTCCATTTCATGCTGGGTGCGCACTGCCGCCAAGGGGCCGTCGGTCTCACTGACTAATCTTGCTCACGCGCGGAGGAGGAGCGCTCCAGGCCGACATGCGCGTGCAGTCATGCTACAAATAATCGTGTGTGCTCTTTGCATTCTTATATTTAAAAAGATGAGAAACAAGATGCTTTTATAGATTATTTTGTAGCTGCCTAACTGCTGTCATGGTGCATAAGGAAGGAAGATTTATATGGGATGGTGTGTTACCTGCCTCGGAGGACCCGGCTGCGGTGATAACTAGCGCGCGGCAGCGGGAGTCTATGACCCGCCTCACGCGCATCGTGGTGAGCTGCTGGGGGGGTCGCGTCTGGTGCAGGCCCTGAACTGCCTGCTCCGGCACAGCCTCACCTCCACGGGCAGGTGCTTTGCCATCTCCGTGAGCCCCTGGGGAAACTGAGGCACGCACAGAGCAAATGGCTTTGTCAAGGTCACACGTGAGCACCGCAGCTTGGAATCAGGCTCCTGAGTCCAGAGCGCTGCCCTGTGCTGCCAGTGCCCGGTGTCCTCCCGCTGTGCCTGAGCTAAGGCTGGCGGCCGGGGCAGTCATGGGCGCTCGCCAGTGGGCTGTGGGCAGCTCGCTTCTGTGGGTCTCCTATCCCCCCTTTGACCTAGGGGCCGTGCTCCGACATTCTGAGTTTGGCTCTTGGCCACGTGATCGCTGTTGGGCACGGTGGATCCTGGCCTTGTGGGCGGGCGCCTGGCCAGTCTGGGGTTCGGAGAGTGAGGGCAGCATCCTTGAGCGGCTCAAGGGTCAGGCAGGTCCTCCGATCCACAACCCCTACTTCTGGCACGTCTGACGCTAGCTTACCTCTTCTGTGTTCTGCATCGAATGAGATCTGATGCCGTCTTGCAGGCCCTGCGGGGTGTAAACGCTTAAGACTGACTGGATGAGATGGCAACTCGATTTTCTCAGTATCTTTGAACTTAGTCGACCTGGGACAGACCTGTCCAGGAGTCCCTGGGCCTGTTTGGGATGAGGCCAAGGCCCAGTGGTGGGAGAATAAAACAGTATTTATGAGGGGCCAGGAAAGTTTCCTTTGGACAATTTCAGAATAAGACATTTTTTTTTTTTAAAGATTATGCATACAAGAACTGGGGTACAGGCCAGAGGTGCAGGGGGGTGAGAGGATTCACCAGAGACAGAGTGGGGGGCAGAACAGGTAGATCCACTGAAATCTACTGCTGAGGGGTGCAGCGGGGAGACAGGAGAGGTCTGCTGCACCACGTGGGTTCCCTCCCTGGCCGGGGTCGAACTAGGACTGCAGTGACTGTGGATGCTTCATAGAGCTGAGACTCAACCCCTTTCACTACCAGGGAGGACCAAAAAATATTCCTAAAACAAATTTGTGGTTTTCAATACACAGAGATGTTGAAATGCAAGTGCAGCAGGCATGGATTTCCGTTGACTTGTAGTGAGGTGCGATTACAGATATGAACTTTCTTTGGAAGCTGCGGGCTTCCAGTTCTCTCATTTTTCATAAAGATGAGAATATTATGTCAAATTGGGCATCTTGGTCCCAGTTATTCATAGTCAAAGAGGGAGCTTAAATGAATGTAAAACAGGAGAACAAAAAAAATCTAGAAACATTCTGGAATCTTCCATTTATCTCCTCCACCTCCACATTTTTTTTTTTTTTTTTGTTAAAAACGTGTGGGGTAGAGGGATGATGAGGAGTAATAGCTACTCACTTAGACTTACTGTTTTAAAGCAATTTGGGAAATCACTTAAGGAAAGAAAGTGGTGTCTAGATGGCTTGAATATGCAAGGTGCTCATGGTCACTTTCCAGAACTTTCCATATATACAATATTGACCATCATAATTATGATTGTGAACTTTAAGATAAGTTCAGTTAGGTTTAGCTTACCCTTTTACATGTGGTATCAACTTCCAAATCAAAAAATTGATTTGCCATCTGAAAATGATGCATTTGGATGCAACTACGATAGAAGACAAAGCTTCCTTTGTTCTCTGAGATCACCAAGGGACTTGGAAATAGCTGAAAGAAGCTGGAAAGACAAAGCCCAACATTCATCATTGTTGGCTGATGTCCCTTCTCTCTATCTTGAGGGAAATGTATTTTTTGGGGGAAAAGAGGAACCAGGTAGGAGGAAAATCTAACAAAACAGCACTGAGTCTTGGGAAACTGTTATAAATAGAAAGTAGAAACTTATAAAGTAGAAAGTAGCTCTTATGGCTGAAATACAAAGCAGATACTAGGAACCCAGCTTCCTCTTCATCAGTCATTTCGAGACTGAAATGTGGGCAGAATATCACATTTAATAAGCGTTTTCTCAGAAGTTATTGAACTGTCTTAGGATTCAGAAGGGGCAAGTGCCTATCTGCCAAATTCACTGTGTGATAAAACTTTTTACTCACCTTTATACTCAGGTTCAGTAACCCAAAGGGTATTCTCAGGTGTCTGCAGGGGCTGGGCACTTGGAAATCGCTGCACTGGCCGTCAAGTAGCATCAAAGCCGAGTCGTGGCGCTCTCTCCTCCCGGGCTGTAAAATTGTCAGTTCTTGAGGCTCCCAGGGCTTCCGACTCCTCCTCTGCCAAAAGAGATAAGAGACCGACTCTGGGGAGAAGCCAGTGTCCCGAATCCCTTAGCATCGAGCATCCAGCGTGATACTCTTTGTTTTGGACACAGAAAACATTAGGGCTTGAAAACTCCTCTAATCTCTCCTCTTAAGGAGTCAAGACAAAGGAATCGAAAGAACAAACCCAAAACCAACCCTATAAATAGGACTGCAGAATTGAGGCTGCCGGAGGGTTAGGAGAGGGGGCAAAGAGAGAGGACCCCACTGGGGAAGGAGGATGGCTACTGTTGTGGTGGGGTGTCATGATCCTGTTCCCCTAAATCACATCCAGTGTTGTAGACCGGTGTTAGCATAATGGCATTCATCATCATCCTCAGCTCTCGAAAAGTTGTCTTCTCTTACATCGATCACTGTTTTGACTACCTTGTTCAAAGAGCAGCACGTGTCAGCCGGTGGACATGGACCAGTGCTGCCTTATTCCACCCCCGGGCATCGTTGAGACTTACGTGCAGGTGCACATTACCCTCATCCTCACCTCTCAACTGCAAGGCATCGTTTCGCAGCCCCACCTGTGACCCCAGGACAGCTCCCCACTGCTGGTGTTTGGGGTCCACTGTTCACAAGGGTAACGCTGACTGACCTGGCCCCATACTGTGGGGTGCTGTGGCCAGGGATGAATGCGGGGGTGCTGGTATGGTAGCCTTGGCCTGAAGGAGGTGCAAGGAGGTTCCTGGTGTGAGTGGATTTCTGTCATCTGGGGTTGTCCGAATCTTCTGGGTTGTTCCTGGGGCTGAGCCCTTGGTAAGTCAGTGTGCGAGAGTAGGTCATCGCGAACATCTTAGACCCCGAAGTGAAAGTGCTAGAGAAGTGAAAACCAGGTGTGTTGTTCCCCTGAAGGGATCTGTTTCCCAGCCCTCAGCAGACCCAACTCTGCAAAGTCCATAAGATTCATTTGCATGTAACTCAACTCTTTAAACTTCAGCCTTTTAAATGAGTTCTTGATATCACACTCAACTAAACTCACAACTTGCTTAAAGAAGAAGAAATAGTGGCAGCAAACCATTTATAAAACAAAAGAAATTTTGTCCTCTTGGCTTGGATTTGAAGGAAGCTGCATATCCAACTAGGTCCTGTTTTGTGGAATTATGGAATGTATTTATTTGATCTTCTTTGCTTCCTTTTCATTGTTTGCAACTTTTCTTTACAATCCACTTTAGTTGTGTTCATTAAAGGCATCCTCTAGTTAACTGCTATTTTTTCTTTGATGAAAAGAGCCACTCATTCAACATTATTGGGATAGATCTTATTTCGTCCACACTGTCTGTTTTTTGCATTTTATTTTCCTTTCTTTGCATTCAGATGATTGAGTCATACTTTTTCTTCCTTGCTAATCTGGAATATCAACTAAATATCTTAATTTGCTAAGTGATTAGCTTCATATTGTGACAGTTCTTAAGCCCGTTCCACATCTCCTACTACCCCAGCATTTTATTTTGGAACTTTTTAGTCATATCGTCCAGCTGGGTGACTTACCCAGGGAACATCTGTGTGCTCTACCTGGATTCTGCAGATGACTTTTTAATTATATTTGCTTCATCAAAGACATTGCTTACTTGCTACTGTTTACAAGAGTGCGCGGGCATTTTCATTAGCCAAGAAAGTACATTCAAGTTTCTAAAATCGCTGCTCAGGAAGAGGGGTTTGAGTTAATGTACCTCACTAAATTTATAAAGGGCATTTCCACGTCCCAGGAGAACAAGTGACCTCAAAAAAGACTCATTACCCTAACAGTGGGCTTTCCGAGCTAGCATCGTATTCACTGATGGTGAGTGTCTCAGATTTTTCATCTTCTGAAGTTAAATTTGTTTATGAGATGAAATTAGATGTCATCTACTGCCATTTCAGAGGAAAGGTAATTAAATTTGCCAAAGGCTGATCATTTTTAAGTAAACATCCAGATGGTTGTCTTGACCTGCTCTTTATTTGCTAGAAATCTCTTTGTAATAAGTTTGAGCTGATTTCACTCACCTCAGCTCTCTGAAATGCATCCCTCTTTGTGTAAATGATCAACGAAAAACATTTTAATGATGTTATTATTGCATCTCGATTATGCGGCATCTAATTTATTCCCTGAACCTGGAACTTACCAAACTGTAAAATAAAGCATCTGGTTTCAAAATAGTGAAACATACAGATGAATCACAAAACAAGCAAAGCCCAAGGATGGGACAATGAAGAAAAATAATCAACATGTCAAGTGTTCTAAAAACACCACTGCATGTATTTCATGACCAGGCACTTGGGCATGTCATTGTCTAAACGATGACAGAAATCCAAAGAAGTATAAAATAAGGAATCTTTGTAGGCCGCTGTCCCAATCAGCCGCCTGCAGGAAATGACTAAAAACAAAAGCCCATGGATGTGGGTCTGTGCTGTGTGGGCGCCCATGGGTCTGACAGTCCTGGCTCTGGGTGCTGTCAGCTCCTCCAGGTGCCCACACCATTCTGGGTCAAGAGTAGTTCACCCCTCCCTCCCTCCCCCGTCCCTTCCTTCCTTCCCCTCCCTCTGCTCCCAGTAAAGGGAACCTTGCTTTGTTCCCCAAGTGCAGCTCACAGAAGTGAGGACAGAGGTGCCCACACTCAAGAACAAGGCCTGGGCCCCCTGCTCCCTGCACCCCCTGAAAGGCCGTGCCATAAGGCTCACATGCCCCGGGCAAGCACCTGCGCCTGCTCCCCTAATTCCTGGGTCTTCTCTGGGCACCACCTCTCGCTCGCACGTATCCCCCATCTCCCTGGACTAGGGGAATCTATAGATTTAGAGAAATAATCTGCGCACCTGGTGGTCTGCTCTTCCCACCCCAAAAATGCGCAGGTAAAGGCTCCATTCTTTAAACTCAGACACTGACGGGCTGAAGGAAACCTTAGCCGCTGCTCCGCTTAGCGTCGCTCATTCTGAAGCCAAGATGTGGCGTCCAGGTGGGCTTCATCCACGGTGAGCCGGGCCGGCCACGGGAGAGGGCGCGCGGCCTCCCGAGCTCGGAACTCCAGGTGCCTGGCGTGGCTGGAGACGGCCGCTCCCTCGGTGAGGGCAGAGGCCTGCAGTTCGGAAGGCCCTTGCGTGCGGAATTGTCTGGGAGGGTGAGAGAAACCGCGCCTGCTGCTGTCTGACAAGACTCCACAATCCCGCCTTCGGCTCCTGTCACCCCCGCAGCCCCGTGGCCAGCGGGCAGAGGGCAGATGGCCCGGGCCGCGCCTCCTGGGCTCGCACCAGGCGGGTCCTCGCCGAGCCGCCAGGGCCGCGTTCCCGCAGCGCTCGCTCATTGGAAGGGCGGAGGAGGCCAGGGCAGAGACCCAGAAGGGGCTCTCCGGCTTGCGGGCCTCTGCCAGCGGGCCTGGCCGGCTCCCGCGCCGCTGCGGGTCTCGGGGCAGTGCGTGCTCCAGCAGGCCCCGTCCGACGGCTTCGTGTTCTTCGTCCAGGGCCCAGGCTGGTGGCGGCTCCTGCCCTCTCCTCTCTGGGCCAGCAGCTGGGTCGTGATGCCATCGCGCCAAGTGGGCTGAGCCGGGCATGGCGTGGGGGGCTCGTTCAAGGGCGTTGCTCTGCCCGGAATGGTTCTCCCCTTGCTCGGACTCGTTCTCGTCACACAGACTCAGTCCTCTGCACAGCCGCGCCAGGAGTGCTGCTTTTCTCTGCTCCTCCTTGGTTCCTTCCCCTCCCCTGCTCTCCCCTCCCCTGGTGCCTGGCCTCTGTCTTCCTGGCCCCACCCAACCCGCCACACCCGCTTCTGGATCCCACGCCCCCCAGGCGAGGCCTCTCAGGTTGGGGAGTCCCCGGACTCATCCTGTCCTTCCAGAGCCGAGCAGTGCCCGAGACAGGAGCAACCCGAGAGGCACTCACATGGTTTCCTCTGCGGAGGGGCCATACTGAAGGGGGAGGACATGCCAATGGGGATTAGCCCCCACTCCCATAAGCTCCCCAGCCGACCTCCACGTCCACTCTCAGGTCAGCCTCTATTAAGCCCAGTGCTGGCCGCTGCACGAGGCTGCTGGACTCCGCGTGGACCCGGTGTTCCTATCCGACCCCATCTCCCTCCGCCTCACTCATCCGTTCAGCTGTTCTTGCGTGCACTCACTCCCTCCCTCAGTAGTTGAATCCTTCCTCCAGGGATCACTGAGCTGGAGACACACTTGTAAGGGTTGGGTTTATGGCAGAGGGGGAAAAAAACAGAAGCAGAGGCCGCCGCTGCCCGGTGGACATGAGTGGGCAGCTGACCAGGAGGGCGTCTCGTAAGGGACGCCGGGTCCATGGCCAGTGAGGCCGGTGACTCCCTCCTTCTCCACGGCAGAACTGCGGGGGCAGCAGGGAAGGGCGTGAAGACAAGAGGTGGGAGGGAGACTCGGAAGGCCAAGGGAGAACAGAGACGGAGACCTCGGGGCCTGGCCCTGCACGTCACTGCAGGACGCAGCTCCCGCCTGCTGTGTGACTGTGGTTCTGGCTGCCGAGGCCGGGGGCCCCCTGCGCTGCGGGTGCCACCCCCACAGGGCCCTGATGTCACACCTGCGTGTGTGGCCTGAGGAGAATGGGCTGCTGCTGCCTAGACCCACGTAGAATCCCGAATACGCACAGACTTCCAAATGCAATGCTGCCAAGTCATCCACAGCCAGCTCTCTGGATTAGCTTGTATCCCTGGTCCTTCTCAGAGGAAAAGCCAGATGAAAGCTGATCCTCGCGCTAACATGCCGACAATTAAGCATTAAAAAAACTCCTGCCGCAGTGATGCAATAAAAAAGCGAGAGAGGGCGTGTTTGAATTCATTGAAGCTTAAAATCAAATTAAGTAGATAAATGCCTGTTTCGGATCTATGTAAAGATGGCTATTTAAGGAGTTAATTCTCGAACAAAGGCTGCAGCCAGAGTCCTGAAATAAATAGTGTATGTTCAGGGGTAAAAGGAAGCCCCAAATTAGACAAATTTAAATAATCTCGAATCCTCCCAGAAGACATTAATATGCATTTGCTGCCTTCTCAGGGAAGTGAGCCGAGCGCCTCCAGCTCTGAATCAAGAGTGCCCGACACCCCATCCATCTACGTTAACGCGGAGGTGATCTAATACTCACCCTCGCAGTCTGCATCTCCCATCTGTTTGTCTTACTAATGCTGATTTCAGAATCACTGTTTCAAAAATAAATACACCAGGCAGCACAGTCCATAATAATTTAGAGGGGAAAAACTCCCTTCCTATGAAGAAGTATGATAGAACCGGAAGGTGTGTAATCTGGGTTTTGCTGGGACTTCCAACCGGCCCTTCGTTCACACCCGTCCTCCTTACTGCACCTGACTTGTGGGTGCTGTTCCCACAGTCTGGCTTGGTCATTTCAGAGACACAGCACGTCAGGACCGTCACAGATCCTTGTTCCAGATGTGCACAACTCTAGAACTTCACGATAAACTTGCAGGTGGTGAAGTTAGTGCTTCTTTTGTGGTGAAAAGGCGCTAAGGAGACCAAGGTTCTTGGCCATCACAGAGTCCATATAAGCTGGCTACACAGGAAGAAAGTCATCAGAGCACCAGGGGTTCAGACCCCCAGTAGGCTCAGGAGCAGCGTGGGGGTCTAAGGGACAGCGTGTGGCCGGGCAAGAGGCACCGGAGTGGCATGGAGGTTCCAAGTGAAGTGCACCGCACCCTCCTGTCCCCCAGGCTGGTGATATTGGTGCGACCCCGAGCTGTCTGTCGTGCTTGGTGGAAGCTGCAGGCTCTCTCCACGAGCTCCCTCCTCACGCTGCTCTGACCATCTCACCGCGTCGGCCCGGCTGCTCCCAGCCCGCCACGGGGCGTCTGGGGACGTGGTTCTCTGTAGACAGAACTCAAGCCAGCAGGGCGCAAAGGAGCCTGGGAGCCTACCTGTGTGTGTGTGGGAACTTTGCCTCCACTCGAGCTCGCTCCAGACCTCCCTCCACCCTCAGGACCTATGTTGAAAATCAGAGCATCAGTCCAGGGAAAAGGAAGCAGTTTGGCAATGCGAGACTTCACGCTGCTTGCAGACTTTGACGGATTTATAAATACATTAACATGAAATGGTATTAGGAAAAGGACTCGTTTCTTGGAATCCGAGCTTTTAAATCCAGGTAGGTTGCTTTCTAATGAGGGATAGCTGATATTCACTCAACAATTATTTAAGGTCTTTTACCAGGCACCGCCGTCAAGTGTATAAAGATGAACACAGCCTGTTTACTGGCAGACAAAGCGGGCGGGTGCGTTGCACCACAGACTGGTGTGACAGGTGTTAGGATGCGCCGGAGGAGCATGAGGAGGTAAAGCTGGTGAGGACCGGGTGCAGGGCTCGCTTCCTGGTCTTGCTGCATGTTTCATCGAAGCTGACACTCAGAACCTGGGGTTGACTAGGAGTCCGGCAAAGACGGGCTTCTGTCTGCTAATAACCCCTCCAGAACACTCTCCCGGGAACAGAAGGTGTCCAGAGGCTCAATGTGAGAAGGAGGAAGTGTCTGGGGAAAGCAGCATCTCCTTGAGGGTGATGTGATGTGGGTAGACGGTCAGGAGCTTGGACTGGGAAGGCAGGAGAGCTGGATGCAGAGTGCCCTTTTACGTGAGATTCTAGAGGCTGCACTGTGCCGACTCTTTAGCGTCTCCCACACTTGTCATTCTTATCAGTCAGACTCTCCCAAATCAGCTGTAAAAATAAAACACACACACATACACACACAGAATGGGCTATGAAAGAGACTGAGAGCTCATAGGATCCTGTAAGGAAGAGCTCTAGAAGCAAAGGTCAGAAGCTTGGAGACCAGAACAGGGATGGAGGACCTTCAGGAATGGATTCACACCTCTGTCTCTCTTCTTTCTCCCTCCCTCTCCTTTGTATCCATGTGGCAGACATCCAGCCTTCTGAAACTGCCTCTTCCAGCCTAGAAGTTCTGTAGGAAGGGAAGCCTCTTCTGTTACCTGTAGGTCAACACCAGGGAAGCACATTAACCTCTGTGCATGGGACTAAGCATGTGGCTCCTTTGCCCTCTGGGCTTGGTCACTGTCAGCTAGGGCAGGGCCAGCCCTCACTTCGCGGCTTTTGTTTGTGGGGCTGTGTGGGTAAAGCAGTTTGTGATTGCTCCGTTCTCAAAACCCTACTTGAAAGAAAGTTTTCCTCCCATCAGGTAACATGGCTGTTAGGAGCTTTGCATTATGTTCTTACAGCTCCTTATCACAAGCTGGAGTAGTCACATACATGTAACAGAGGCAAGATGTTATCTGCCAGAAGAACACACATTTACTGAATTATCGATGTCAAACTTGGCCGTGTGGTTCATAGTAATTTTTTCTGTAGGAGAATTAAACTCTTTCACTTTATTGACATCAGACTTGGAGCAAGAAAAAAAAATCATCTTGGGTGTCGAAGGACCTTGAGTGCCTTTTGTTACTGCAGCAAAACTGAACCTAAGCTGCTGGTACAAACCACTGCTTCAGACATTTGCATATTTAACCCACAGAGAAACGCCATTGGCCTTGCTGTTCAGACCTTGAGCCAATCAGCATTCCCAGGCATGAGTATGACACACTTGCTCAGAAGGTCACATGTACAGTTCTCTGACCAATGAGGAAAGGTCTAGTGATCATGGGTGGCAGGAGGATGTTCTCTTTCTCTGCTGGCACCACCAGAACAGCAGTGTTTAGGGGAGGAGGAGTGGTGGTTGAGGAGAGGAAGCATGGGCTGCTAAACATGTGCTTCCTCCTCTTCAAAATTCTGGAACATTCCCCATCTATTTCCCAGAGTTGCTGGTTCCTCTAGAGCTATGCACCAAAGGTCATGGTCAGGTGGCGCTGGAAAGGTTTCTGGAAATTGAAGGAAAAGGATCATTTAGTTTGGAGTTGATCTGTCCTGTGTGAAGGTGACAAAAGTTCATTTCCTCCTCTCCTGGCAGGAGACCAGAGTCATCCTGCATTTCATCTTTTGATTTATATCAAAAACAAAGTGACTGTTTCATGCCCTTTTATGCACCAGACTCATCAGTCACCCGCTTTAGTTCCCAGAAGGCTGGGTAAAAGCAAAAGCTGCAACCTCAAAGGAAGGAGAGCCAAGGGGTCATCCTTCATTAATAAGTCCTGTTCTCTGCCCAGTCCTGTCCAGAGATGGCCGTGAGCCTGGGCCCACTGGGGAAGGGGGAGGGAGGGCGCATTTATGGCCAACTTGCCTCCTTGCCAAGCACTCTCTGGAACAAAGGTGCCTTAGGGAAATCTGCCTGACTGATTTGGGGGCACTGGTTTGTTCCGATATCTGTGATCAGGGAGAAATTATGCGCTAAACCCAGTGAACACACCAATTTTAATTAAGATCTGGGCCCTCGTGACACAGAGGACTAGATGAACATCATCCATTATCTTGTTTTCTTGGAGTCTAACAAACACATTTCCTTGGGAACTGCTTTTGGGATTTTGAACCTGAATTGAATTACAGTTGGTAAAATATAAATGAAGACATTTCCCCTGCAGTGTAACTCAGTGGCTGCAAAAGGGGCCGTGTCTTCCTCAGGGCCGTGCTCATTTCTGAGCAGAGAGTTCTCACCACGGTTCCCCTTGTCTGGCCTGGTCCCTGGAAGCCCGGTGGGGCCACCCAAAGATGGCGTTGGAGCTCCTGTGGTCACTGATGCTCGAGCCATGAGGGAATTCGGGCTTTCTGGGCTGTGTTGCTGTCTGACTTACGTGTACGCTTACCACAGGGAACCGAGGCTCTGCCTTCATCGGCTTTTACCTGTGTGTGATACGCAGCAGCGTAATAATTCTCCATAGCTGACTCTGCATGTGGAGAAACAGAGGGAGGGAGAGAGAGGGAAAGAGAAGAAAGAGAAGGTAAAGAGACAGGGAGGGAGGAGGGGGTAGAGGGGGCAGGGAGCGTCTCCAGTGTGGCGAGTTCTGTCTCGGTGGATGGTGGATGGTGGAGCTGGGTTTGTGTTTAGTGCCTTTGCCTCCTCTTGGCGGCATCAGCATTCCCAGGTGGGGCTCCTGGCACCCCTGAGATGGGCTTGCAGGGCTCCATGCTGTGGGTCGTCCCCTCTCGGCCGCCTGCCAGCCTTTCCTGCCCACTGAGGAGACCGTCTCCCTCAGTGTCAGGTGAGCGTGTGCACAAGAGCACGTGCAACAGATAGGTGAGCCTTGTTAACTGCCACTAGATGTGCTCGCCGAGCTTCGTGGAGCTTTTATTCTCGGGGCTGCCTTCTCTGAGAAGGGACATTGCTTTTCTACTTGCATCAGCTATATAAAGTTACTTTCCTAAATAATAATTTAAAGTGAGTTGATTTCCAGAGAAGCATTAAATAAGCAGTAGAGGTGGCTTGAGGAGATGGTAACAACTTAACAATTAAACAACCCTGGGGCTGCTGCTTGGGAAACATGGTGTCTAATAAATTGCTTTTCAAATAGACTCCAGAAACAGCTGACTACCAGCCCTTCCCATGATTGCTCAAGTTTGAGTACACACCCACGCACGCACGCACGCATGCTCGCCACAGGCCAGTTGTTCCGAATACCTACTGTTGGGCTGGCCTTGTGCCGGGTTGCTTCCTTTACCGTGTACATGTCTAAGCACATTATCTACATTATATCTACTATATCTAATGCGTGCATACACCAACACACACGTATGCGCACACACTTGCACACTCTCATTGGCCACAGTCTGACTCCCTATAAATGACAATCCGCGAGGTGACAGCCGCCATCCTGCAGTGTCCTTGGTTGCCCTGGCACGAGGCACACCGCCTCCTGGACCTCGTTGAAGACGCTGACGCCCAGCTGTAGGTAACGTTAGCACGGGTTTTTAAGACAGGACACCGAGCGCCGGCTACAGTACGTCAGAGGTGTCACCTGAGAAAGCAGCCACCCCTGGCTGGCAGCGAGGGGCTATCACAGACCTTACTAGAGGGTCGCCCTGCGGTCCAGGTGAGGCGCTCCGGGAGCCCTGGGAGGGCGCGTCAGCTCCCCGGAGAGGGTGCTGGGACTGCTGGGTGTGGCTTGGAGAGCGGGCGCGGCACCGTGAAGCCTGTGTGACCCCAGCGTGCAGGTCGCAGACGCCCCCCGCAAGAATGTGACCCACAAGTGGCGCCCTGGGACGTCAGGAGAGGCAGGCTTCGCTGACCAGCACCCCCATTTCCAGCCTGGCCATTGACCTGTATCTGCACTAAACCCTAACCCTCTGCACCCTCCCCTCCGCCAGATTGTCCTTCTGCTTCCACTGACCGGCACTTGGAGCCTAAAGCGAGTCACATACAGAGATTGATACGGGGAGATGAATATAGATTTATCACGCCCGCCG
The DNA here is from genome assembly GCA_019455555.1 of Galemys pyrenaicus. Lineage (NCBI taxonomy): Eukaryota > Metazoa > Chordata > Mammalia > Eulipotyphla > Talpidae > Galemys > Galemys pyrenaicus. Next base: position 3,493,220 of record JAGFMF010011663.1, on the reverse strand, counting down.
TGGGCTCTCTCCGCTTGCACTGTTAATTATAGTTCTCTAGTATGTCCTCAAGAAACTGGCTGCTTCCAGCATCAGCCTCAATCACCATAGAAACACAGAGTCAAACACGTCCTTTAAAAATTATTGGATAATTTTCCTGTTACTTCTAAGGAAACAGTTTCGCGTGCACTTTGCCTTGATGTGACAGCCATCATAACCCGTGATTGAATGTCTCGTCATTTCATACCGGCAATTTCCCCAGGGTGATGCCTATGATATTGGCAAAGATAGTGAATTCATTTCCACGCACTAGGCAGGAACAATGCGAACCGTTTCCCCTGGCTGGTGCCTCCTTCACCAGCAGTGCAGCCACCTGCCCAGCGCAGGTGAACCTGCTCCACTAGGGCAGCGAGCGGCCGCCCCTGGCCCAGAGGCTGAAGCTGTCTTTAGTCCCTGGAGAACGTTCTAGGCGACAGGTGCAGTACCCTGCTCTCCACCGGCCCATCTTCTTTGCCGTAGCCCCATGTGGTTCTGGTCTCTCCTGCTCTGGGGCCCTTTCAGCTGTGTAGACGGAGTGGGTCCCGGTCAGCTGCTCCGTCCAACGGCGAGTCTTCCAGAAAGCTGTTCCCACTGCAGGGCCATCTCCTCGCTCCTTTAAGGCTTCTCCTCCCATTGTCCGTGCCGCCCCGTGGGGCGGCTTCTGCTAGAGGCTGACCTCCAGGCACTTCGTGCTTCTATTTAACGCTCTGAATCTGACGCTGTTCTAAGGTACGAGTACCCCACATCCCACCCTCACTCTGAGTTCCCTCTTCTGGTTTGGTTTTTGTGTGGGCTCTGGCAGGTACAGCTCCACATTGAGGGGGGAACGAAGAACTGTGACTATCTGCTGGTCACCTGATCCCCCATGTCCAGTCTAAAACCCGGAGTTTTGGGGGGGGGGCGACATTGACCAAGAGCTGAGTCTGCTCCTCATACTCCATTAACAGCTCTGGGGAAATGAATCCGGTGAGCGATCTGAACACAGCACAAATGGAAACACCCCGGCCATGCTGGAGGCCACATAATCGCCTCCCTTTGCAGCAAAGGAAACCGAAGCCAGTGGGGTGTAGACATGTGTCTGAGAAAGGAAATAGCACTGGAAGTCAGCCCCACTTGCCTGAGTCCGTCACCCCAGAAACTAGAACTACCTGTTCCACGGCGCAGCGCTGTAGTCAGCAGAGGGCAGGATGGGGGTGCAGGTGAACCCCAGCCTCTCGCCCTGCCTGTGAGCCCCATTGTGCCTCTGAGACCTGCAGCACCAGTCGTCGGGCAGCATCTGAGGGGTGGGGCAGGCAGCCGAACACGGGGTGATGCGCTCAGGTCTCCTGGGGTGGGTGGGCCCTCGATCCTGCACCCGGTGCCCACTGAGTCCCAGTAACGGGGGTGCAACGGGCTCTGAGCAGGAAAGACACAGGGAGACTCCAGGCTGGAGGGCGGCTGCCCTCGATTCCCTGATAGAACCTTCCAGCCTGTGTCGCACAAGCCCGCCCTCCAGTGTCCCTGAGTCTTTGACGCCGCCCTGGCTGCCCTGTGGCCAGTGGCGTCTCGGGCCCGAGGTCAGTGGCTGGGGCTTGCCCGTCCTCGAGCAGGAAGCACGAACTGTGGGTGAGCGGGCACGTGCCTTCCGCTCAGTGCGGGGCCCCGGGGAGTCAGGCCCGAGGGGATGTTCTGGGCAGGCGTGGGAGAGCTGGACTGCAGGAGCCACCGGAGCTGATTTTAATCACTGTTATTAATCCTCCCTGATTAAGGTGATTCTTGTCAGTGTCTGTCATAAAGTGGGCAGGGGAGGGGGCCAGAAGGGCACTTCCTGTGGCTGACAAGCCCACGCTCCACAGGCAGCTGCTGAGGCCCTCCGGGGGTTCTCAGGCCAGGGCCTTCGCCCGCGCGTTTGCATAAAAAGAGAATTTGTGATTGCAAGTTTCAAGTGGGTGCCTCAAGTACAGGCAGATTCTGTGTTAATCTGACATTGGTAAAGCAATTTGTTTCATGGTTGATCTTCCTGGAAAGACTGCTGTTGGATTAATTTATGGTTAAATGAGACTAAGAGGAGAACAACATACCCGGCGGGAGCGGCGGGCCAGAAGCTGCCTCTCGGGTCTGTGCCTGCACACCCTCTCCCCTCAGGAGCCCAGGTGGAGAGGTGATCCAGGCAGGCAACCGGAATCTGAAGTGGGAACTTCACTTGAGACTCTGCGGGCCAGACAGGCCATGATCTGGGTCTTTCCCCTGCAGATGCCGCTGAGGACGCCAGGAACATCATGGGCGGGAAGTGACTCCTCCCAGCTGTGGTGTCACATGAGGACTTGGGATGCTGGAGGTGACCTCGTACCTCGTCACAGCTAGCATGTCAAGCCAGAGTCACCCCACACCCACACACATACCCACACTAACATGCATCTGCCCACAGACACGCTCCCATCCATCTTCACTTGCACATTCACACACCTGCACTTGCACGTCATACATCGCCACCTTCACACGCCCCTATATACTCCCATGCATGCACATACCTGCACACACCCCCCCGCACACGCACCTGTGCATACCCCAGACACAAACACACTGAGCCACCACTCGGCCTCACCTACCCCAGGGCCACACAGTCCCCACAGGTCGCCGAACAGCATCTGGTGCCACGCTGGCCTTTCCAAGCCCGGGGTCTCCGTGTAATTCCAGACCGTCAGTTATTCGTAGGTTTTTTGTGAATGAAGTGCAGTGATTTTGCCTTGAGCAGGAGCCCTTGAGGGCGCCCTCCCCCCCCCTTCGTCCCTGCGACAGGTGGAATCCTGGAGAGCAGCAACAGGACACTGTGTCCCTGGCCTCGGGCAGAGAGGGGGTCTGGCAAAGGGCGGGGATGCTAATGGAGGAAAGTAATCGGCAGCTCCTTGGGATGGAGGCGAGATTGATTCCCCAGTGCTCAAGGCAATTGGTCTGCAATTTCCACACTGTACTTAGTGTGAACTGTTGAGGGAAAAGAAAGTGTATTGATCAGCATTTGAAAAACCAGTTAGTGCTCTGCTTGCTTGAAAGGCACAATAAGATCGCAGGTCAGAACCAGAGAGAAGCACTGCAGGACCCACAACGCCCCGGGACCACGCGTCCGGCTGGTCCTGGAGCTCGAAGACACTGTATGAATGGGCACCCGGTGGAGCCGGCCCGAGCCGGCCCAGGCCCGCCCGCCACGGCTGCCTCTCCCCTGTAGCCGCGTGGCCGGGGCCTTGGGCTGCTTTGGAAAGTGGCACTTTTTGTTGCCTTTGTCCTCAGTTACCTCTCTCTGTGACCTCTTCCTAGTCCGTGTTCCTGATGGAGTCATGGAGTGCTGGGAATATCTGAAAATCAGCAATTTCTAAAATAGGTCACATGCACATGTGCCCCGGCCTGCGGGGCGACAACGGGGGCGCGCGGGAACCACCTAGGGAGAATGAATACACAAACAGGGAACGCAGGGCAGGAAGGCAAGTCAAGGATTCTGATCAAGCCTTCATCTTTATTATAAGGGGCAGGGGTA
>JAGFMF010011663.1:3446389-3484101 GCA_019455555.1 Galemys pyrenaicus | reverse complement strand
ATTCCATTCCTCCATCCACCCCCATCCAGCCCCCTTCCATCCCACCATCCATCCCCCTCCATCCATCCCTCCGTCCTTCCCTCTGACATCCACCCTCTCTTTATGGGCTGTTACCTGAGACTCTGAGTAGGGGGCTGAGATGAGTGTTTGCAAGGGCAGACAAGAGAATCTGACATCAGTGAAAGAAGCAGTCTCATCTCGCAGATGTCTCGGGACTTCTGCCTTGGAGGGTGACCTCTCGGTGGGCCTAAGCAGCGTTCCCCTGGAGCTTACACTGAGACGCCTTCTTGGAAGCAGTGCTGAGAGGAGAGCCGAGTGGGGGGGGAGGGGAGCTGGGGCCGTGCTGGCTGGATCAGCAGAGACAGTGCCAGCACCTGGGGTGACGCGGCTGCATGTGAGCCCTGGGGCAGCTCACGGGCCAGGAGCCCGCTGCCAAGCCAGCAGAGCTCGGCGGGGAAGTAGAGCTGTGCCAGAGAGAGGCTGGGTACAGGCTCCCCACGGCCACCCCAGTGCCAGGACCCCGGCTTCCAGCCCGGTGGGGGAGCACTGCATGTCAGGGCGGCACCGCACTGAGTTCTCAGCTCCCAGCCGCGCCCCCAGGGAGCACGCATGAGTCCTGGAAAGGGGTGCTTTCAAGCTGGGCGCTCGGTAGCAATAAACCCACGAGTGGAGACTAGAGGCTTGCAAATTTCCAAGCACCTGCAGCAGCTCCGGTGTCAGGAGCGTGAACAGAGTGCTGAGGGCTTTCCAGCAGCTCGGAGTCTAAACAAAGGCAGCAGTGCCCTTGGCCAACCAGGGCTCAAGCAGGAACCCCTGATGCTCAGCATAAGTGAGGTCCTCGGGGTCCCACGTCTGCCCAGGACCATCATGCACAAGCCCCCACCCTGGAGGATGGCGTGGTCCCCTGGAGTCCGGGGGTCTTCGCTGCCTCTGGTGCCAGGCGGCAGCAGCAGGCACTTGTTTTGTTTTGAAGATTTATGTATTTCTGCACACAAGAGCTGGGGTACAGGCCAGAGACAGAGTGGGGAGCAGACAGGCAGATCCATTGAACACACTGCTGAGGGGCAGCGGGAGGCAGGAGAGGGCTGCTGTGCCCCGTGGGTCCCCTCACTGGCCGGGGATGGAGCTCTGCTGCAGGGGCTGGCCACAGCTTGATAGTGCTGAGGCCTAACCCTTGGGACACTTAACCCCAGGGAGAGACTTAACTGCAGGCCCTTCTGTGTCAGCCAAAGCAGCTCAGAGCGTCTGGCTCTGGGGAGGAGAACCCTGCGTGGTGGGGGTGTGCTCGCAGGTGCCTGCGACCGCGTCCAGGGCTCCCCTCCCCTTCCGACTGAGGGAGCCTCAGCTTGTGCCTCTGGTGCCGGGGTAGTTTCTCAGCTCAGCACCTGTCCGCAGCTCGCCACACCCACCCCAAGCCCCAGCGGCCTTCCCCTCCCCCCCTCAGGGCACCACCCCTCTGTTGGCAGAGTCCAGCGGGTCCTCTGGCTTCCCTTGTCCTCTGGCCTTTCCTTCCCTCACTCCGCCGGCCACGGCTCGTCTTCCTCCTTCCTCCCTCGCTGGTCTCACTGAGCCTCCCCTCTGTGGGCTTTCCCCGCTGTGGTCCCCACGCGGCCCTAAAGCACCTGACGGGGCGTTGCCCGCTCAGTGTCCTGGGTTTCCGGGGAGGGCGGGTCCGCGCAGGCTGGGTCGGTGACCTCACCCTCCCGGCCCTTCCGCGGGAGGCCGTGGGCGCGCCTGTGCGGGCTCCGCGCCCTTGGGCCGCGGCCTCTGCCGACCAACGCACTGGGGCGTGGGTGCTTCACAGCGGTCTGCACGCCCTGACCCGCCGGTTCGCACCACATCGAGCTGGGCACGTGGAGACGCACGGGCACCTGACAGGTGTGACCTGACCTCGGGAGTGGGGTCCAGCGCGCCCCCTCATCTGGATGCGGCCAGCCCAGACGGCACAGAGGGGCGGCTGTGAGACGGCAGCGGTGCAGAGGGGCGGGTCCGAGCTGCACCCCTCCAGTGCCTTGTGCAGCGGTGCGGGCGCTGAGGGGCTCTCACCCTTCCTGCAAGAAGCTGACTGACTCTGCTCTACAATTCCAGTCGCGGGACCCATCCCGGGCAGGGTCCTCTAGTTGGTACACGGGCGTGACTGTGGGCACGGGACAGGGGGTGCCCAGCTGCCCCTCGCCCCAGCAAGGGTGTCTCTCACTGCCCAGTATCTGCCTCTGCCTTTTCTCCAGAGCCGTCGGCCCCCCTCCTGTGCCCCACACTCCCTGTCTCTGCGCTTTTCCCTGGCGTCATCCCTCCCTCCCAGCCCCCCTCCCCCTGTACTCCTGCTCTTTGATGCCCCTCACCTGTGGGCACTTCAGCCTCCCTCTGCGGTCCCAGGGCCACCTGCACGTGCCACCTCACTCCCCTTGGTGCAAGCGCAGGCTCCCGGCCCTCATTCATCATCACCCCGCAGCCGCTCGCCCTCCAGACCTTGCAATTTTCCATTGTTGGTAACATCCCTCTCCCTCTTCGAGATCTTTAGGCATTAATAATAATGATCATACTGGTTTCGAGTTTTTCCTCTTGTGGAAATCAGGACACAAGGAAAAATAATGAAGGACAAAGCTCTGGGCAAAGTCGGCCAGACTCACCTCCTGGGCACCTCGCAGGTGACGCGGCCTTGCCAATGCCCACGCTGGTGGGCTGTGGCACTGGGAGCTGGGCCGGCCTCTTCAGTGGCCCCCTCTGCGCGGGCGTGCAGCCAGCCCAGCTGCCACTCTTCACAAATGACCTTGTGATGTTGTCGGATTGATGCTCCCTGGGTTTCCTTCTTTAACATACACACTGATCGAGAGTGACCTAAGTATATTCAGTCACCATAGTTTTACGTGTCCCTCTTGGTAAAACGGTGTCAAAACTACTGTCCCTGTCAGTCACTTTGCATGGATGTTTGGTTTGGTTTTACATTTACTGAGGTAACATTGGCTCACAACACTGTATATGATTTAGGGGTTCAGGGTCATGCCTCTTCAGGCTGTCACTGCCCCCACTTCCACAACCAGTGCACCCATAACTGCACCGCAGTCCTTTGGACCCCCTCTTCCTTTGCTCCCCCGTCCCAGTCTCCACCTCTAGTGCTGCAGTCAGGTATTCCTTGCTTTGGGTTTGCCTGCTCGCTCCTTTGTCTCTTTCTCTATTATCCCCATATGCATGAGTAAATCCCATATTCACGGAATATGTAAAACGGAATACTACTGAGTCAGGAAAAAGGACGCCAGCTTATCATTTATGACAACATGGTTAGAAGTGTCAGGATTAGGCTGAGTGCAGTCAGATGGTACTTGAGTTTTGTCTTCTTCTGTGCATTGCTGACTCCATTTGAGAGGCAGACACTGAAGCTTAGGGAGGCTTAGTTGCTTCACAGGGTCACATCAGCAGGAAGTAGTCAAGTGGGGTTGGACACATGGAGTTGGGCAGTGAATTCTTTATACTTAGTGTCTCTAAGCATCAGTGTGATGCTCTTCCTTTATCAGCCAGCACTGTGGTGGGAGGCCCCGATCTGTAGCATTCAACGATATCTGTATGTACCTGAGTGGCTTTGAGCTAGCCGTGTTACATCACTGGTTCACACCAGACCAGAAAGCACAGTAACTGGCTCTGGTGATCCTGTACTGACCAGACCAGCCCAGCCGCACATGCTGTGCTAGGGGAGGCCATGGATCTGCTGCCCTACTGACTATGGCAGAATGGAGCACTGGGAAACCGTGTAGATTCCACACGGGAGGCTGGAGAGGATGAGATTGGTGTGAACTAGAGGAGGTTGGTCTTGGCGGAGGAGGCTGGGACTTGAGTTGGTCTCTGGAATGACGGGAGAGGACTTGGGAGGCAGTGGGGTCGCCAAAGGGCCAGGGGAGAGCTGGGCTTCATGGGGACATAGGGCACACAGATGGGGTGCCTGGTTATTCTCTGTCCGGCACATCTCTGGAGGAAGAGCCCAGTCCCACGGGGCTGCAAGGGACGTTCTCTCCCCCTGCAACTCCTGGCTCATCTCTACAATCCAGTTTTACTGATTTGCCGTTCGTGTGCGAAATGATCCAACCTCAGGAACACAGCTTCACACTTTGATGTGTGAACATGCTCTACTCAGAGCTCCCAGAAAAATACACCCCCCTTCTCTGGCAACTGCCACATTTTCAGAGTCTAAGAGCTATTTTTGTTGTGTTTTACCGACTTGTTTTCTTTGGCCGTTTATATTCCACTGGCGAGCGAGACCATCTGGTAACTGTCTTTCCCTTTCTCAGTCATTTCACTTATTACGTTAATGAACCCCATCCAGATGGGCGCTGTTTCATCATTTTTAACAGCCAAGTAGTATTCCACTGAGCGTAAGGCAGAGTTTCCTTAGCGAGCACCCACCCGTAGCACCTCGGTGGAGTTGAGGCTGGTCTACTGAGTGTGGTGTGCTGGCAACGCGGGAGGGGGTGTCCACGCAAGGGCTTTCAGAGTCTTCAGGTGACTCAAAGACGTGACATCGTTGCATCCCATGTCTTTGTCCACTTTAAGTTTTGGGAGGAATCTCCACACCATTTTCCATCGAGGCCGCACCCGAGGGCTCCAGCCATGCTGGGAGTCCCTGGCACCCCACACCCTCGCCAGCACCCCCACTTGCCACTCCTCCTCCCTAAGGGCTGTGCTCCCGGGCGAGGTGGTCTCTCGCTGTGGTCTTGCTTCGCGTTCCCCTGAGGACGGGGGATTGAGCGTCGTCATGTCGGGATCATCTTTGTGTCTCCCTTGGAGAAGGACCTGCTGAGGGTCCGCCGCTGCCTCTCTAGTCACTGGTGACCCCAGCCTTGGCTTGTGGAGAACTGTCAGGCCCCAGGCTGCCCCTTCCCCAGACTGTGTGCAACCCCCTTGAGGGGAAGGGCCGTCTCAGGCAGCTCTGCGCCGCCCCTCTCGGAGCTGGTGCCAGTGCAGACACAGAGTCCCGCGGCCCCGAGCTGTTCCTGCTGGGAGAGCATCTGCCATCTGTGACGGTGACCCCCTTACCAGAAGCGCCAGCAGGGTGCTGACTCTCCCTGCAGCATGCTGGTGACGGACACTCGCTCATCTAGAGCTTCACGAATTCGTGAGGGAAGGTACTGAGGAGGGGAGGGGGCTCCGGGGAAGCTCCGGGAGCTCAGCTGCCCAGCACGTCACTACCCCACGAGCACAGGGTGCATGGGGCTTGCTACTCAGCCACAGAGGCTGTTCCTGTGACAGAACCAGAGGCCAAAGATGCAACAGCTTGGAACAATGGTTTACCGTCAGCAGAGAAACTCTTCTTCTGAATGAAGAGCCTCCTGTGATGGGGTAAAACTAGGGAGAACAAGAAAGACAGGCTCCAGCTTGCGAACAGCATCTCCCAAGGTAAGATCTGGGAGAAGCAGGTGGCCAGCTTTGAGCATAGTAGGGCTTCAACTGAAAAGCATCATGTGTGTGAGAGCACGCGTGAGCTCGTGACTGCCAGGACACGGTGTGTGCAGATCAAGTGAGCTGATTTCTCCGAGACCGAGCTGCCTTTCTAAGTGGGGTGCTCAGGATAAATGCATCGGTTCTCTCTACATGCTGCTATGTCCTTGCCTGGTAGAGCTTGGTGATCTCAGTGGACACGCTGAGCGGTAAGTGAGGAGAACCCCACTTAGGTGAGGAAGCTGCAGCATTAACTCCTTAGTCCATCATGCAGGCGGCTCACGTGACAAAAAAAAGGTAGAGTTTTTTGACCAGCCTGGCTCCCTCTGACCACAAAGGTACAGCTATTGAAGGGCTGAGGCTGTGGCCTCCTTCCAGAGTGTCTAAGGGGGATGCAGACACTCGTGGAAGAGCAGGAGAGGCCCGCACGTGCCGGGGAAGCCGAGGGCTCCAGCAGGGTGCTGGCATCGATAGAGCAGGTCTTGAACCAAGGGGCCCACTCCCAGCGTGGCACATTCTTCCTGCCGCCTCTGCAGTGGCTCTCATTACAAGGATCAATATTTGTGTTTTGATACGTTTCCATTTCAATTGATGTTTTCATTTGCTTCAGATTCAGCTCCCTTAACTTTCAGCTCACAACCTAGCTCTCGCGTCCTCAGCGTGTGGTCTTGAGAGCCGGGGTGTCAGTGCTGCCTCAGTGGATTGGCCTGGGGAACCCCAGTTCCCCCCAGCCCTGCTCATCAGATAGGCATTTCCGCAGACTCTCTGGGTGATTTGCATCACGGTGAAGTTTGAAAAGTTCTTTGAATTACCTCCTGTAATTCAGAAACGTGTTCTGAGGTGAATGAGAAAGTTGGAGTAATCTTTTCGGTGACTCTCAAACTTTTAATTATGTGTAAGATAAACTGGACTGACATTTAAATGTAGATTGTTGGGTACCACGTGCAAAGATTCTGTTCCCGCAGGCAAGCAGTGGACATCAGATAGAATTATTTTAACAAGGTGTGCAAGTGCTTTTGATGCATGTCATCTTTGAAATACTTTTTATAGCCCCTTCCTTGTTGGGTGTTTATAAATGTCTTCATTATTTTCCTTGAAATGAGTGCCTGGAACACATTTATTACACAATTGTCAGGACTAGAATAAATCTTGAAGATTCTGGGATAGATGCCTGAAACAATCAGATTAATAAAACATGGTATGTAAACTACTCTGAATAATTTCTCTGGCACAGTATCATTATGCTTCTCCAGAGAAGTTCAGATAGTCTCTCTCCTCAATTCTTTATCTAATAGTCGTATAATGTGATTTGGTTTTAACAGCATAGAGTTTGCATTAGAATTACTGCTGTTGACTGCATAAGCCCAGTTGAAGAGTGAAACAAATGGGACTCTACTGGCTTGTGTTACTGAAGAGCCAAGAACTACAGCTTCAGGTAGGGCTGGATCCAGAGGCTCAAAACATGCCTACTTTTCTTCAGTTTTCTCTGAATTCTCTTGGCTTGGTCTATATTGACTGCCTTTCTTTTCTCCCATAGAAAAGTATTTTCTGCTAAAAGGGGTTGTTACACCTGGCTCCATGCCCCAGCACAGTGGGTCTTGGGGTGCCCATGACTCTGTGTTCATGTTCCCCGGTGTGGTTGGGAGGCAGAGGCATCTGGTCCTTGAACACCCGCTGAGGTGTGCTGGGGTCCAGTCTGACCTCTGAATCCTTCGCACCCAGCTGCACCCACAGCTATGTGCAGCATTCAGCCCATTATCTAGGATGGTGTATCTAGGTGTATCTAGGAAGCATCATTTTGCTTGACTACTCAGAAGTACTGCGTGCTTTTAAATTCCAATTTTGTTCACTAAGCTAACACTTACGATAATAGTAAAAGTCTCTTTGTTTGTAGTTTTGATTTTTTTTAATTTCCAATCTGTCACGCCCGCTCTGATGAAAGCACGCAGTTGGACGTGGTGGAGCTCCAGATTGCTATATGTTTTTCTGAATGCCTGATCTCAATCTTGTATGTTTCTGTTTGTAGATATGCACGTGTCTGGTTCTGGATTTTCTGTTTTTGTTCTTCTGGTCTATTGCTCCTTCCTTCCTGTGCTGGCACAACAAGGTGTAAATCCCTGCGGCTTCCTAACGAGTCTTACTTCCCACGAAGGAGGGCCACTCCTCTAGCCCAGATTCCTCTACAGGAGAAACAGCAGCTCTTGAACCTTTCCTCTTCATGTACACTGAAGAATCAGTGCATCAAGCTTTAGGAAGAAACTTTACAATCTTTTCAGTAGAATTTAATTGGCTTATAAATTAGGAAGAGTTTTGATCTCCTTATAAACTGTTATTTTTTAAAGAGATTTATTTATTTGTAGAAGAATAAATAAATTTATTTATTATCTGGGGTGGGTGTAGGACAGAGGTGCTGGGGGTGAGAGGAGTCACCAGAGACAGAGTGGGGAGCAGAACAGACAGATCGACTAAAGCACACTGCTGAGGGGAGCAGTGGGGATATGGGAGACGTCTGCTGTGCCATGTGGGTCCCTCCCTGGCCGAGGACCGAACTCAGGCCGTAGCAGTGAGAGTGCTGAGTCTTAGCCCCTAGGCCACCAAGGTGGCCCATAAAGTGGCTTCTTATCTATGAGCTTAGTTATTTAAACATTGAACAAACGTTTTCTAATTATCTCCAAAAAATTCTTGTTCATGATTCATATTGATCCTTGTTTGCTTCTATAACTTCATTTCTATTACAGATGGCGTCATCTTAAAAAGATGGCGGGACAAATACTTCTAACACTCGGTGGTCACTTCACAAATATGCAATGGGACTTGGGGTATTCATTTGGTATTGAGAACCATGCCACACTCACTCTTTTCTTTCCCTTCTAGTCAAGGGTTTTGACGAACAGCCAGCCGTTTCTCCTGAAGCATCAGATCTTTTATTTCTTTTCTTGTCTTATTGCGAGTGTATTCAAGGCTGCATGTGGTTCCTCTGGTGCCAGAACAAATGATCACAGTCTGAGGGACTGCAAGCAACAGAAGCTTTGTTTTCTTGCACCTGGAGCCTGGGAGTCCATGAGATTGGCCTTTGTGTCTTCTGAGGACTCCAGAGCTGACTGTCCCCTGGCCCCCTCTGACCTCTGGTGGGCCCCAGCTGTGGCAGCTGCAGTGTTTTCACTGTTCTCACGGGGCTGCTGCTCTGTATCTCCACTTCTCTCCATGTCTTTTAAGGAAATACACCATTGCGTATAGGCAATTGTTTCTTTACGAAAGCCTTAGCCAATTACACGCACAGAGGTTCAACTTCCAAATAAGGCTGTGCTCAGAGGTCGCAGGTGGAGATGAATGTTCAGAGACACTGTTCGAGGCAGCATCAAGACCTCCACAGGGAGAAGTTGGAAGAGGTGGTGTGGGCGTGCTTAGCGTAGTCCTGATTTGTAGGACACTTTTCACTTTTCGGTTACCATTTCTGTGGCTTTTAATACTAAAGCACGTGAGTGTTTGCATCTAACGACTCAGAGGCGTGAGCCTCTCAATCCACGGCAGTCACAGTTTAATTGGATGCTTTTCTCATTCTTTCTTTGTAATGTGTCTCCTAGTAAATAGCACCTTAATAGAAAGACATACATTTAAGTCTTGCTGCAGATATGTTTGTTGCTGTTAAATTTTGCTAGATACAGTTTCTATCTTTAGCATCACAGATGGTTTGTCATTTTTGTTTGTCCTCTTAATCATGAGTGGATGTTGGGTTTTAGTGAATGTTTTGTTTTCTTCTGCTGAAATAATTGTGTGATTCTTCTCCTTTGTTATTAGGGTGAGCTGCGCTAGTAGATGCTGTAACTTTAGGTTCACCTTGTGTTCTTGAGCTGTCTGCTTGTCAGTCATGTTACCTTTTTCTCATCATCGTGGGCTTCCTTCCTGCAGTGTGAGCATCAGTGAACGGGCCTTTACTCCTCCCTTATCTTGCTGCTCAGGTCTGGGGTTGTAACTGAGACGATCCGTGTCCACAGGCTCATCCCTTTAATGTGCTGCTGAACTCGGCTTGCTTTTTTGTTTTTTTAATTTATGCATAGAAGAGAGGGGTACAGGCCAGAGTCATGGGAGGTGAGAGGATTCACCAAAGACAGAGTGGGGAGCAGAACAGGCAGATCGACTGAAATACACTGCTGAGGGGTGCAGCGGGGAGACAGGAGAGGTCTGCTGCGTCCTGTGGGTCCCTCCCTGGCTGGGGATCGAACTGGCGCTGCTCTGCTGTGGATGCTTCACAGTGCGGCGCTCAACCCACTGCACCACCAGGGAGGCCCTCGGCTTGCTCTTTTTTATGCAGGAACTTTGTTCACCAGGAACAGAAACCTGCAGTTTCTCCTGGTGTCATTGTCTGGCTCTGATGAGAGCGAGGGCTCACACAATCACTCTGGAAGTATTCCAGCTTCGGTTTTTGGAAGGAGAGGGGTTGGTTAAAGAGGACTCTTTAAATGTTTGCTAGGATCCATCTGTGGGGTCACCTGTTCTTGACTTTTCTAAAATCTTCGTGGTCTTTTTTGTTTCCCTGGCATCGGTTATAATGGCTGCTCTTCAGATTCTGGTTGAAAATCAAAACCACGCTGGGATATCATCTCAAATCTGTTGGGATGTCTGTTATTATACACACACACAAACATACACATGCACATATGTAGCATGTACCGATGAGGATATAGAGGAAAAGAGACCCTTGTACTTGTTAGTGGAAATGCAGCTAGTGCAGCCAGTGTGAAAGTTCTGGATAAGTCAAAATAAAGGTGTCACACAACCCAGCAATCCCACTTGGGTGTGGCTAGCTGGAGGAATGGACTCACGATCTGGTACAGACTCTGCGCTGCTTTGGTTATTGATGCGTGAGTCATGATAACCCAGCCATGGAATGGACCTAACATGTTCATGAGTGGGTAAAGAGAATGTGGTATTAAACACAGTGGAATAGTACACAGTCGGAAAGTGGAAGGAAATCCTGCCATCTGTGATGCATGGATGAACTTGGAAGGTATTACGCTAAGTGAAATAAGCCAGACACAGAGGAACAAATGCTTTACGAACCCACTTGTGTGCGGAAGCTGAAACAGTCAGACTTGTGGAAGTGGGGAGTCAAATAAATGGTGGTTTTCAGAGTCTGGAGGGAAGCAAAACGGGAGACATTAGTCAAAAGGTACAAAGGTTTAGTTCTACGAGGCAAAGGAGCCACCGACTTTACTTGCTGTGTATTCACTGTACAGTGTAGAGCCAATAGTTAACAATATTGTATTCATAAAAATCCGTGAGAAGAGTTGACTTTATGTGAAATACCCTTAGTACGAAATGACAGCAATAACAGACCGCGAGAGCAGGAGGAAACTTTTGGTGGTGACAGACGTGCTTAACACTTAGAATGTGGTGATGGTTTCACGTGAATATGCGTATCTTAGAATTCGCTAAGTTGCACAGGTGAAATATAGACATCTTTCACTCGTCGCTCTTATCTTCATAAAGTGGTAAGAGTTGAGAGCGATCCCTTTCTTAATTCTCTAAGAAATAGCATGTGCTTTGGAATTATCAGTAGATTTTCTTTCATTAAAGTTCACTGTGAATGTATCAAGAGCCCTCATTTTCTTTTGGTGAGAAAAGCTTAAATATTTGTTCAAGTTGTAGAGCGCATCGAGGGCTGCTGAGATTACGTTGCCGTCCCGATTCAGGTTTGTAGAATTCGATTTTCCTAGAGATGTGTCCATTTTGTCTGCTCCCAAATTAGCAGAGAATTGTTTATAAAAACACTTCCTTAAAATTCTCGCTGCCTCTCCTGACGCCGCTTTGGCATTTGGTTCCTCGCATGGCTTTTGCTTTTTTCTCACTTGGTTTTCCAGCCAAGATGGCTGCACTTTCGCTCCTCCTCCCTCTGGTAACTGACCTCACCGGGCTTTAGCCCATTTTGTGCTGCTCCACCTCTTTCCTCCTTTCTCAGAACTTCATCTCGCCCATTCACCTTCATTTTTAGATACTGCAGTGGCTTTCTGTTTGCTTCTAATTGACAGCGACACTTTGCTGTATTTTTTCCACTCACGTTTCACCTGGGCTCACGCCTTGTGAGAGGAGGTCGGAGGTGAGGGCGCTCCCCCCACCCTTGCAGGTGCCTCCCGCCTCCTGACGGGCTGTGCCCTGTGGCCTGTGCCTGCCCCAGACTGCTGCCCGGGACTCTGGCCAGAGGCACCCTGCAGGGAGGAGGAGGCAGAAGGACTGGGCAGGGAGAGAGCACTGGGGCTGTGGCGGAGGTGCACGGGTGAGCTGGTGGGTCTCACAGGGAAATCACCACTGTACAGATACGAAGGATGATGCGAGAAATAAATATTTAAAAAGTAAAACTATATAATATGGGGGGGAGAACACAGCCCAAGTCCCCCCTACCCGCAGTAGCAGTTGGTGCTCAGATGCGATGCGGCAGCGCACCCCCCCCCTCCAAGACTGTCGCTTGGACGTCACCTCTGCCATCCCTGCTCCCTTATTTGTAAACTGCAAACCCCGAGGCCAGACCCTGCAGGGCACAGGTGCCAGGGCCTTGCCCCGCGCGCAGTGACGCTGGTTACGTGGCCCCGGCCCGCCTCCTGCCGTCTGAGGTTCTGCGTGAAGACCCAGTAAGAGCAGCGTCTCGGCTGATAAGGACAAGGGAACAGGTGTTTTCTCAGCCTTGGCGGGCAGTTGTCTGAAGCCCGAGAGGCACGCATGGACGGTGGTGTCTGAGAAGCCTTCTCCTTCCAGAGAGTGGTTTGTGGACAGTAGACGTCGGGGCCGGAGGGAAGGGTGATGCTGGCCCATGGGGCACACCTCCAGGTACAAGATGAGGGGATTCTGGGGTCCGCCATGCAGCGTGGCCCTGTAGCAAACGACACCGTGTCTCATCCTTGGAGCTTCCAGATCTCCAGTGTTCTCACCACAGAAGAAAGTGTGGTTGTGTGACGTGAGGGACGTGTCCTCTGACCCTCTGGCTGTAAGTGTGTTGCCGTGTATGGCACATGCAATCAGCAGGTGGACACCTGATGACATATAAGCATCAAGTACATTGCAGTTATGTCAACTCCATGTTATACGTCAATTATGTCTCGATAAAGCCAGTAGGAATTGTAGGCACAGTTTTCAAAAGTGCTCCAGTGCACAGTCTCTGATGTATAATTCTGCTTCACGTGTCCTGCACGGCTGTCTCTGTTCAATGAGCGGTGAGAATCTCTGCTTCAGAAAGTGGGAGTTTTCTTCCAGGCCAGCCTAAGGCGCGCTTCACAGTGCAGCCGCGTTCACGCAGGCCCATCTATCTGGAGTCAGAGTATGAGTCTGAGATGGACAGATCGATTTCTTAGCATTGTTGTTTTGTTCTCCCTTTGGTATCGGTCCTAACGATCCTACAAGGAGACGCAGAAACAGCTTATGCACTTAAAAACAGACACGAGATGCTTTTCAGCTGTTGGAGCGGCGTGAGGGCTGTGTCACTGGAGAAGTCCTGGGTCTCTCGCTCCGAGTGCATTTAGAGCTTTCCAGACCCTCCTCCTGCCTTGCATCCACCTTCTCCTGGGATGGCTTTGCAGAGAGGCAGGAGCTGAGCAAGGTCGTACAGAGCACGTCAATAATAACTGAGTAACAGGATGCGCTTCTATGTCTGTTTCAAAAACAAATGGGGCTTTGTTGGGCCCCAAGTCATAAATATATTTATGTGTGCTCCTG
This sequence comes from Galemys pyrenaicus, assembly GCA_019455555.1. Taxonomy (NCBI): domain Eukaryota; kingdom Metazoa; phylum Chordata; class Mammalia; order Eulipotyphla; family Talpidae; genus Galemys; species Galemys pyrenaicus. Next base: position 3,470,970 of record JAGFMF010011663.1, on the reverse strand, counting down.
CCTGCACATGCTGCTTGCAGGAGAGAGGGGGAGCGGTGAGCAGAGAAGGGGAGAGAGGAGAGAGAGGGCAAACTATGATACAGAGTTTGACCTAGTGCTCAGCATTGGAGAAGTAGCAGAATTTGTGTGTTTCCCATAGCTACAACAATGGGACACGCATAGAAAGGTAAATTCTGGAAAAGTATGTTTAAAGACTTGAATCTTAAAAATCAATGATGAATAAATATATTAGGAGTCCTGGCATTGTGGGGTTGTAGTGGAGATTAAATGAAGTAATACATGCAAACTTATTTAGCAGGTGCCTGGTGCGTCACTGAAGTAGTCAAGTTTGTTATTAATTCCCACTCTTCATTTAAAATGTGTGTATTTACAAAGCCCTGGGATCATCTAGCTTCTTGTACTGCTTCTCAACAAATTTGCAAAGTGAATTAATGGTGGAAATAATTTTTCTGGGAGATGGTTCATCTTGTCAGAGGAAGTGTTTGTTTTCTAGGATTTACGAGGCGCAAGAACAGATAAAAGATTATTTTCTAGATAGGAAGGATCACATAAATGCACTGATTGTGATATGAGCACAAAACAGGCTGACTTAGCCTGCAAGGCTGACGGGAGATGGGCTTAAAGCTTGGAGAATACCCGTGGGCCGGCGTGGGCTTACTAGTTCTGAATGTGAGTGCAAGGGGATGGTGAGGCAGGTAAGAAGCACTTAACATAAATCACCTCTAAGTTGTTCATATTCTTCCTAGGCCCCAGGGGGTTCCTACATAAAAAAGAGGACCCCCCCCCCAAAGAAAAAAACCTCACTGGGAAGGCTTGGGTAAGTGGTGAATGGTGAACTAGCTCCTTAGCTCCTGCTCTCAGAGGCCAGCCCACCAGTCCACTTGGTGGGTCTGTTGTGCGAATAGGTGTGTCCTGTAGTGCACAGTGAGACATTTGCGTTCTTAATTTATTCAGATCCATCTTTAAAGTCTACAATAAAAGTTCTAGCATTTTCTTAAAAATTTCGAAGGCATCGCATTGTGGATAAGTGGACAGACTCTGGCTTCAGAAGAGTTTTGGCTCCTTGGACAACCCTTTGTTAGCTGAATGACTTTAGGCAGTGATTTGACATTGCCACGGCAGTGATTTGACATCGCCACATCTTTTTGCTCATCAGTCAATGGGGTGCATGAGACCGCCAGGCTTAGAGGTGACCATGGGCTCGAAAGGAGTCTTTGTGTTTTAAAAGCGCTGAGCACGGCCGGTGGTACCTAGAGAGCTCTAGGTATCAGCTGCTCTTATTTTGACATTGTGATTGGTCATTTGACTCTAAGGCATGCCCAGACATCAGGTAAATTAGGTACAAAAAATCAAGTTGAAGGAAAAAGTCCTAGAGCAGTGAGCGTTCTTTGAGGTGTCCACCAGGCAAGCAGGGACATTGGGTAAATGGGAAGTTAAATCCTCCATGCAGGAGGATGTGGAAATTCGTGTCACTTCCTGGGTTGCTGGGACAAGAGGGTGAGGAGGGACCCGCTTCCCAGTAGCAGGCATGATGGGGCTTTTCTTTTTAAAGATTCATTTATTTATGCACACAAGTACTGGGGTACAGGCCAGAGGTGCAGGAGGCGTGGACTCCACCAGACAGAGTGGGGAACAGAACAGGCAGATCCAGATCCACTGAAATACACTGCTGAGGGAGCAGCGGGCGAGGCAGGAGAGGTCTGCTGAGCCATGTGGGTCACCTCCCCAGCCGGGGGCAGGGATTGAACTTGTGCTGCAGTGACTGAGGTTTGCTTCATAGTGCGTTGCTTAACCCACTGTGCCACCAGGGAGGGCCCGTGATGGGGCTTTTCTAAGGCAGTGCCAGCCTGGACAGCCCGAGACGCTGTGCATTTATCAGGAGGAACAGAGTCAGGCAGGCTTGTCAGGGTGTCCTGATGAACCACCTGTTCCGCCTTCATCAGGAGGGGTGCAGTGGGGTCTCCCAAAGGTCATTTCTCTGCTGTTTTCAAAGGTAAAACTAGGAAGATGCATTGGACAACTTGAGTGGTTCGCTAACTCTCAAAGGAGAATTGACGTACTTAATTATATGGTCATTTATTATTCTCTTCATAGTAGTGGCTTCTGGTGTCTGCATTCCCTACTATCTGTTTTATGTTTTCTTGTGTGAGTGATTTCTTAGCAGCCTTAGAGGGGGTGTGCTCATCACTGGGGTAACTCATGACCATGTGTAATCAATTACATTGCCCACAATATTTATGCAGTTTCACAAACTAAGATGCTAGCTAGACCCAGAATCTTGTGGAGATATACTGACCTTAAAAGACAGGACCTCAAAGGACACATCAAACTAAACTGCTTGTAATTATGGATGACTTTGTTCTTTTGCTTTCTAGTTTTCCTATCATGCACATGTTAACTTTAGTAAAAAAAATATTACTTTAAAAACCTGCAAAAAAAAAAAGTGTGGTGGTTTTGGAAAGTGAGCAATTGATCAGCTAGTCAGAGCAATTGATCAGCTGGTCACATAGTTGTAGTACTGGGGTTTTGCCCCAGGGTAGCAGCGCCTTTGCCGTCTAGCATGGGACTTGCCCAAAATCAAAAGTCAATGGAAAAGGTGACAATTCAGTCGATAGTTACTACCTGAAATGTCCTGGCAGTGAGTAGGGACACACTCTCCTTCTGTTCAAGTTACCCGGTCTGCTGGGAATGATGAGTTTGCAATCATAAACTACAACACACTGTGGCAGGAACTTTGATAGAGATTGTCACAGGATGGAGCTCCGTAGTGGGAGCACCTGCTTGTCCTGGCGGACATTTCATGGAGGAGAAGAAGCCAAGAGGTGTAATCATGGCACGTTGTTGCGTTCACCTGATGCTTATGGGTACCTCTCTGGGGGCCAGCTCTGTCCACGTGCAGGAGGCTTGTTCTGCCGTCAGTATCACACTCTGGATTATCTGAACCGAGTTCTTAAAGAACCTTGATTATATTTCAGCCAGGTTAAAAATAATGTTGGGGAGAAGGGCTGGGAGACAGGTGAGCAAAGACGAGCTCAAAGGTAGCAGAGTGTGCAGCTGCTGATGTAACTGGGCAGGAGGTTCTGGTGAGCTGCTTCTTTGGACGTGTCCTGCGTCCTGAATTCTGCATGTGAATCACTATGCCTATGGGGATGTGAGCAAAGAGTGAGATAAGGCACATCTAAGAGAGAGAATGAGTCTTCTGTGGTTCTTTTATGTATGCATGATAGATGAAATAACCCACGGCCAACTATGGATAAAGGAGAGAGAAAGTCTTGCTGTTATAAGACATAGATTTGTGGGGTCATTTGTTACGATATCAAAACTTAGTCTAAGCTGAACATGTTGGTCATATTAGAATGTGTTTAGTGGAAAATATAAAAATTCCTGATTGTCTATTGGTTTCTATCTTTTCTTCCTTCCTTCCCTCCTTTTTTCCTTCCCTCTCTCCTGCCATCCATCCATCCATCCATCCATCCATCCATCCATCCACCCATCCACCCACCCACGCATCCATCCTTCCATTCTGTCCATCCTGTCTTTCTAAATAGACATATGTAGAATTCATGCAAGTCGAGCCTGAGGAATGTGATATATATCCTTCTTCAAAGATATGCGGTACCAGCAGTCCAGGTATTCTCCATCTGTTCTCATTATCCTCCTCTGCCCTAAGACTAGCCACTATCTTGATTCCTAACAGCGCGATTAGTTTGAGCTTTGTGTAAATGGAAAAGTTGCATAGTGTACATAGTGTACTTCGCTGAGCCCAATTCTTGCACTCAGCATTATTTTTTTGTCAGATTAATTCCTATTGCATGCAGGAGACTTTATTTTATTGATAGATGGTTTACCATTTTATGAATGTATCAGCATTTATTTATGCTACTTTGATGTGTTGTTTCAATTTTTTGATTATGACAAATAGTGCTGCTATGCATATTCATGAGTTTTGGAAGAATGTCTATATGTATTTCTATTGTGAATTTACTAAGGAATCTCGTAGGATATGCCTAGGTTCAGCTTTTGTGGATACTGAAAAATGTTCTTTTCTGAAGTGAATCTTTTTGCATATGTGCTTGCCTTTTGGATATCTGCTTTGTGAAGTGTTCAAGTCTCTTGCCCATTACTTCAAAGGATTTGGTCATTTTATTGCATTTTATATGTATCTGGATATCAGCCCCTCATCAAATACAGTTATAAATACCTTCTCCTACACTTTGACTGGAATTTTTACTGTCTTAATATTTTTTTGATAAATATACATTCTTAATTTTAAGGTAGTGCAGCTTGTTCACCAATTTTTCCCTGATTATATATCCTTTATAAAAAATACTTGCAAATTCTATCAAGACAACAGCCTATATTACAACTCCCCTTAGAAATAATTTTTGATGTATGGAGATAGGGATGCATCAGTCAAGACTCTTGATTTCCATAGTAATTTCCAGTGGCTTGGCCACGTTGATCTGCGGGAGCAGGTGCTCCTTACACTCTGCAGTGTCACGTGAACTAAATGTCTCAATACGTGTGGCTTGTTGTCTAGAGTTTGGTTCTTTGAGCTGTCATCCTTGCACCAAATCCTATAGTATCACAATTATTGAAGCTTTTTTAAAAAATATTTTTATGTATGCGTACAAGAGCTGGGATACAGGCCAGAGGCATGGGGGTGGTGGTGAGAGGAGTCACCAGAGACAGAGTTGGGAGCGGAACAAGCAGATCGACTGAAATACACTGCTGAGGGGAGGAGCGGGGAGGCAGGAGAGGTCTGCTGCACCATGTGGTCAGCTCTCTGGCCAGGGATCGAACTCGTGCTGCAGTGGCTGCGGAGGCCACACAGTGCAGCGGTCAACCCCTTGTGCCACCAGGGAGGCCCCAATTATTGAAGCTTTTTTAGTCTAGTACCAGTGAATATAAATCCATCAACTCTACTCTTGATAATAGATTTAAACCTTTGGAGATTTTGTATAGCCATTTTATGGAGTTACCTTTTCAGTTTGTCTATACAACCCTGAATTTGTCAAATTTAATCAAGTACACTGATTAAATCAAATTTTAATTTGGTTAAAATTAAAAATTTAATAATTAATTCAAACCGAATTTTATCAGTTTGAGGAGCAGTGAACTGGTACAATTTTGAATCTATGAAAACCAATAAACATGGGGTGGTCTGTCCCTCTATTTGGATCTTTTTTGATTTTAAGGTATTTTTGGTAAGGTCTGGGGATTTGGTAAAGTCAAGCAACTGTCATTTTTCTCCAAGTTTGTAAGTTCAACAATTAAAATATTTCTAATGTTGACCAATTTTTAATGCACATATATTTTTATTTTCTGTACATATTTATATAATAGTACTAGGTAAAAATGATGATAATGACTGTCCTTGTTTCAGTTTCAATCTTAAAATGGAGGATCAAGTGTTTTTTCATCAATAACAAAGTTTTTGTAAACTTTAGATGATTAGCCATAGTCAGTGAAGAACCTGACCCTATTAAGCAGCTGTGTGAGCACTGGTGGCGTCTCCTTGACAACATTTTTTCCCAATTTCTGTTCAAATCTCCGTTTTAGATATACTTCTCTTCACTGATCTATTATTTCTATATCAGTTTTAGTAAACTTAATTTTTTCTAAGATTTTTGTCTTTTAATCCAAATCCAAACAATGTTTCTAATTATCACTGTGATATCTGTAGGGTCTGTAGTTGTCACTCCCTTGTAATCATGGCATTGTTACTCTATGCTCCTATCTCTTTTCTTGCTCAGCCTTCCCATGGTTTACCAATTATACAAGTGTTTTCAGAGAGCCAACTTTTGACTTTGTTGAATCTCTCATGGTGTGTTCATTTTCTCTTTGTTAATTCCTCATTTCAAATCTGTTGTTTCCTTCATTCTCATTTCTTGAGTTTCAGTTACTGATTCAACTGAATGTACAATTCCAAAGTTTCTAAGTCTTTCTCCTCTTTTAAAATATATGCATTTACAGTTGTAAAATATGCCCTTAGACCATGTCTTTAGATGAATTCCATTACTTCTGGTAGCTATATTATTGCATTTAAGATAGTTTATAATTTATATTATGACTTTTTATGTAAGTCTCAAGTTTAGATGTGATTAATTTCTGTAACTGAGGATGTTATAGCTATCTTTTTATTATTGAATTCTACTTTTTTTCCATGCTGACTTATAAGCCTTTCTGTATGACCTCAGATCTTTGAAATGTATTGTGATTTTTTTTTACATAATATACGATCAGTTTTGGTAAATACTTTTTATGTTCTTGAAAAAAAATGTTCTTCAGTGGTTCAGTGAAGTATTTTTATATGTTGGTTATGTCATATACATCTTTATATATGAGTAAGTATTTCTCTTAGTGTGGGTTTTCCTCCTGTAACTGTTTGAAATTATCTTTATCCTTATTTCTTCTATTTTTAAAGGGCATTTTTATTGAGTGTGAAATTTTCTTTCACCACTTCTGATTTGTCCATTGTCTCCTGACCTCTTACATTTCTGTTGAGATTTTCACTGGTTGCTTCTTTGGACATAATGTGCTGTTCTTAAGAGTTGTCTCTTTTTTGTTATTGTCATGATTTTTATTATGAGATCACAAGGGGTGTAGTTTTTATATTTATTTAGCTTGAAGGTTGTGGCAGTTCTTGAATATGGCTTGTTTTCTGTTATTTTTGAACATTCTCTGTTAACATCGATTCAGATACTTCTGCAGCATTCTACCTTGGCTCTTTCTGAGAATTCTAATAACGTATACCTTTTCATGGAATCCCACATGTTATTATAATTCCATCTTTTTAAAAAAATCTCTGTCTTTTAGCCTTTTTTCCACTGAACATTTACCCAATTTATAAATTCTCTCTTCAACATTGGTCTATCTGACTCCAGGAATTTTATTTCCTAGTCTTATGAGTTCCATTTGATTATCTTAAATAAATTATATTCATTTCCTGAAAAATCCTTACTATAGCTTTTGAAAAACCTAACCGATAGCCCCAGCATCTGAATCTCTTTATGAGAATTGTTTAGTCTGAACTCCTGGCAAGCTGAGTGACAGGATTTTTAAAAAAAATGATCAAAGTCATATATTGTATGAAGAATTATAGCGATGAAGTCAATGATCTGATGATGTTGTCTTTGAGATAATGTTTAATTTTCCTTTCTGTAGTCTGTTGCATTAGTGGCACATATATCCTGGGTTGAACTGCTGTCAACTGGGGTTTTAGTCTCTGTAAGTGTTACTCTGTTTGTGCTTAGTCTTTCCTTCTTTGACACACTATTTCCAAGATTCACTGAGAGCCTGAGATGTGTACCTGGGCCCTTGTTATTGGTGGCCCCTAAACCCCAATACTTTGTTCCCCAATCCCTGAGATGACTTCATGTTCTACTTCTGTCTCTCAGCTGTTGCTTCCTGTCCATAATTGGCACGTGGTGTTTGGTGTCTCTGTGTCTCTATGGGCATCTGCCATTCCCATTATTGGTTTGTCATCGGCCAAGTTGAATTGGCAATTATTGTGAGGCGAAAAGTCAGCATCGCCTTTGTAAACAAGCCCATCCCCACCCTCTCCCCCAGTCCTTGATAGCCTGAGGCTCATTGATTTGTTGCTCTTCAGAACCTTTAAATGTAGTATTTTTTAAGTATTCCATCCAGAATTCCAACTTATTTTCATTGGATTTGGCCCATGTCAAGCCAAAGATGGAAGAACTATAAAACACATTCCTGGAGGATCACAAGGCCACCATAAGGGGATGTCAGGTGATCAGTTTAGAAAGATCATTCATTTTACTAAATATGGAAGCCCATGGGGAAGCCCAAGAACAGCCGTTGCCTGCTCAGACTCACACTCATTTGAATTCCTCAAAGCATTTGCCACTGAAAATGTCATCAAGCCCTTTGTAAAGAGAAACCTCCTTTTGAAATTGAGCATCTCCTCAGTATGAGTCTTGAGTGTTTGGATTTTATGTCAGTGAGACACACCTGTTATATTTTGGCTATTGTAAGCCAAATGATAGAAGCAGAGAGTCTAGTGTTTTGTTGTTTTTTTTTTTTTTTTTAAGCAAAACACAAAGTCCTGGAGTCCACACAGCTTTCATTTTTTTTTAAAACAAGTGCTCCAGGAAATATCCATTTTTAAAAGATGATTTGCTGACACTTTGAATCTTGAATCCAAGTTGCTGATTCATGCAGTTTGAAGTTCAGAGAATTACTTAAAGTTATAGCTTCTCAAGAAATAATCATGTTGATGTCGAAGGAAGTTTGTAGAGCTGTGAAGAATTGCAACCGCAGCCTGATGGATAAGGGGCCAGTGTAACTAACGATGGGGATGACCGCTGAACTATCGTCGAGCTTTTGTTTTTAAAGCAGAACTGGACCTTGTGTGACCTTGACCAGATCGCTGAGCACCTCATAGCTCCAACTTCCTTATTTGTGAAATAGGAAAAATCCTATAATCTGTCCTGGTTGATGCTGCACGAATGGAGTTCCAGACACACAGGGCATGCTCCAGAGCTTCATTTCTCCATGCAGATGATTTTCCTGGAGTTCCCTCCCTCCACAGCAGACATCTGGGAATGTGCCGTTGTGTTCAAGTCCTTAACGAGTTCAAGTTCAGTTTTGAGCATGCTGAGATGAAGAACAAGTCTGACAGTGTCCTGGGTAGAATCGATGATGTTACATTGAAGTTAGAATTTAACTCTCATTAAATTTATCCTCATCTCATTTTTTTCAATATCTACTTATTTTGTAGAACTGGGGTGTAGGTCAAAGGTATGGGGTTGGGTAAGAGGAGTCACCAGAGATGGCAGGGAGCAGAACTTGCAGATCTACTGAAATCCACTGCTGAGGGGACCAGCGGGGAGACAGGAGAGGTCTGCTGTGCCCTATGGGTCAGCTCCCTGGCCGGGATCGAACTCGCGCTGCAGTGGTGATGCCATGGCAGTGATAGCACTGAGACTTAGCCCCCAGGCCACCAGGGAGGCCTATTCCTCACCTTGTGGCGGCTTCTTCTCTCTAGTGCAATCTCAATATAGACACAATCACAAGAGTGATCTCTAAGTAAACTCACAAGAGGTGCCATCTGCCTTTCCCCGTGGGACACCCATGTGAAACCAAAGTATTTTGAAGATGGTTTCACCTCCTTCCAGAGGCGAAGGTTGAGACCCAGTGGGGGGTGAGGGGTGTGATTGCAGGGACTAAGTTATTGGCAAAGACAGCCTCTCCTTAGTGCGGCAGACCCCTCTCTAGCGTTCAGCTGTGGCCAGTCCTCTTGTGCTCTCCATGCCAGCACCCACCACCTGCTCACAGGCACTTCCTTTCATGAGTTATAACGGAACCGTATCTCCAGGGTTAGTTTCTCGGGTTTAAGCAAGTACTATCACCGACAACCGCTTGGGGGGAGCCCTTCAAAAGCTTATAAAATACAACACAAATCTTTGCATATCATGTTGGGGGTGATGTGGAATCCCCCAATTAATTCACTATCTCCTTTGCCCAGTGCCATGAGAACCGATTGCTTTTCTCCGTATCATACAATTACTGGTGAGACACACACAGATCCTGGATTGCCCTGGAGCTGTATGGTCTGAAAATCAGCAGGACCTGACCTTCAGTTTGGGACTGGTGACCTGGGGTTGCCATCTAACGATCAGTGGCTGTGTCCATTCGCTGAGGTGGTGGCAGAGTCGCTATGTAATGACTATTGGCGTGCCCCTTCCCCTTTTATTCCCTGGGGTTTGAGAAGTGACTTCTCACTAGTAAACAATGCAAATCACATCACTTTTCATTCATCTGCTTTCATCCATTTTGCATCCAGTTTTCAGTCTGTCACCTAGAGGTAAATCTTACTTCATTTCCCAGTGCTGGGGGGATGTTGGCCACCACTCGTGAGCCATCAATACTCATTTTTGCTGTCTCCATGTTATAGAAAGGAGAAGGTAAGACTGGGATTGCCATGTGGCTTGTCACACTCAGCATAATGTGGTCATCTGAATTTTTATTCCCAAGTCCATTCTCTGTCACTTCCATGTTTTTCAAATTGGTTTTTATGAGATGCAAAGTATCATGGTTCTGCTGAGATTAGAAGATGGATTGGTGGGTGACTGGGTGGATGGATGGGTGGGTGGATGGACAGGTGGGTGGATGGGTGGGTGGATGATGGTTAGATGGATGGTTAGATAAATAGATGAATGAATGAGTGATTAACAGATAGATACATTGAAATTTTAAGCTTTGGTTTTAATTGCTACTGTGTTCTTTAAAATTAGGAGCATATTCTTGGTCACTTTTTAAGTGAGTGCAACTCAGAGATACCATTGTCCATGTTTGGTGCTTTATTTGCATGATATTAGTGTGAACATATGACAGTTTAATTTTTTAATTTGTGGTGAGATGAAAGAAAAGAACAGAGCTGGGCTCAATCATAAAATTGTGTCTTTCTTCCCAGGGAGGGCTATCATATGAAGTCATGAAAAGAGATTTCCCTACGGGGTTAGAATAGAGAAGCAGTAATCCTGCCAGCCTGTACGCGGCTATATTGTGCTGGACACACACTCACTTTGTTGGCTCACGTTGTTTTCAGGAAAACAACAGAATGATGTTGTTTTAGTGGTTTTACAGTTGCTCTCCAATTTTTAATACTGGATTTCGTTTAAGCATTGGATAAGTTTTAGAAATAACAAGAACTTACATAGCCCTCTCTTTATTCATACTTAAGGCCCTTTATATAAAATAATTTTCCAACACTGGGCTTGGGGAATTCTGTACGTTTTTAAAATGGATATGAAAATTGATAAAATTTAAGAACCACTGCAAAGATTTCTTTGTTCTTATAAATACATGGAGTGATGACTGTGTACTTGGAAAATATTAGTCCATCTTATCAATTCTAAGATGTTCCTTTTCCCTACACTTAATGTCTCCACAATCGGTATATGATTTAATGATGCATTTCTCTTCCAGATACATAAAATAGATATTCAATTCAAAGAAATTTGGCAGCTCATTTAGTCTTCATATTAAGCCTTTGGGAAGTATTGTCATTCCCACTTTTGATGTAAGGAAACTCAGGCATAGAGATTACAGTGAACCTGTCCAAGGTCAAACAGCTAATAACAGTGAGGGTTACTCCAGCTCCGGCTGTTGAACTTGAGAGTTGGGTAACTCTAACCAGTCTGACTGCTTGGCTGTAACAAACATGCCGTAATAAAATTTGCCAGTGCTTACAACCACATTGTTCCAGATTTGCCATTATCCTCTAAACTGGCTTGATTTCTGAGTAACAGACCCTGCCATTCTTACCAGGTACTGCCTCATGGCACTTTAAGATGCTGGAAGATTGCTGGAAGATTGACAACTGCCTAAGACACAGAATCTCAGAAGACACAGCTGGGAATTGAGTGCCTCTGAATCCATAATATAATGGAAAATGTTCTGTCTTCACCAGCGATTAATTCATAATAACTGGGTCCATTGCCATTCCCTCATTTAGATTTTCAGTTGGGAAACCAGTGGAGTGAACATTATCTATAAAAGAAATTCGGATCAGGCTGCACAAGGGTGGAAACACAAATCTTGAAGACCCACCAGAGAATTTCCGAGGGTGATAGACATAAAACTCAGCATCTGTTAAGGGGAAGGTTGCAGTTGAATGTGAAAGGTCTTTGGTTTGGGGGTTTTCTTTTGTTAGGAACTTCTTGGCTTTAATGACTGAGCTAGACAAAGGGCAGAGGGAGACTATGGCAGGATAAAATGTCTTTAGCCTCTGAATAATATAGAAATGGCCACTTGCGTAAACCCTCTTGAAAGTAAGAATATCAAGTAGCTGGCATGATTTATTGAGCTAATGCTTTGGTCTACATCCATTTGTATGGTCTTTCAGGGGAAAAAAATATCCTTTTGGGTCCATGTGGTATGTTTCCATTTTATTAGTTATTTGTAAGCAATGATAATAACAATAGCCATATATTTTTAAAACCAAAGGATGTTTACTTTTCAGTTATTTCACTATTTTGTGTTATGTATTGATGAATACCAGTTGTAGCTCCTCCAGGTTATTACATGTTACCCTCAGACAAAGAGTATCAGTTAGTTTTTGCTATGGAACAATCAATCCTAAAACGGAATGACTTAAAACAACAAACAAGCCACCTATTTTTTAGCCTGAGGCTCTGCAGATTGGCAATTTAGTTTCACTTTATTTGAGTTATTAGTCTTGTTTCAACTGGTCTCACTTGCATACCATGATTAACTGGTTTGGTTGGGAGCTGGTTCATCTTTAGTTCATAGTCTCTCACCTTCTGGATAGTGAACCTGAGATATTTGTAACTGAGCAAGTTTGTAGGAAACTGTGTGACAGCTTCCAAATTTCTTCAGGTTTAGCCTTAGAACTGTCACATTGTCACCTCTGCCCCACTGTTTTATCTAAAGTCAGTAACAGTGCCAGCCTTTATTCAAAAGAAAGGTAGGTAGAGTTCATCTTTGGATTGGAAGAGTTGCAAATGCACTTTGCAAATAACAGGGCTCTCAGAAGCAGATGTGACTGAAGGCAGACCACCCCAAAGAGTGTCCTCTTGGCATGCTGGTTATTTTGTAGTTAGTACTCAAGAAATATCCAGTGTAGCGCTCACTTCAGCAGCACATATGCTGAAGTTGGAATGATAAGGAAAAGATCAGCGTGGCCCTTGTGCAAGCATGACATACAAATTCATGAAGCATTCCATATTTGAAAGGAGGGAGGGAGAGAGGAAGGAAGGAGTGACCCCGTGCAAATAACTCTGCAACATCCCTTTGTCCTTGCTGGGAGAAGATGAATTGCCCATGAGAAAAAGTGCCCTCCCTGTAAGAGAAGAACAGAGTCATCTTTATCACCAGGCCTGGGGAACTTAGGGTCAAAAGGGTTGTATAAACAGACTTTGTTGCTTTTTAAATAATGCATAAGCCCAAACCCTTTTTTATCTTAATAATTTTTGTCTAAAAAGAATATGAATCTCCAAATGTATGAGGTGAATTTTTTCTCCAGTTAATCTGACTTACGTAGGTATTACTGTTAGACCAACCAAAGGACCTAGATGGCGAGAAATAGAAACTATTTCTTCCTATAGAAGGGCAGAGATCAATGGTGATTTTTGTTTTCTGCTCCTCTTAGCCTTTCAGTGTGCTGAGCTGATAGTCTTGCTTTCTTGTTCCTATTCCTTATTATTATTCATGAGTGTATTCTACCAGAGCATCTAATGCCAAATTTCTTTTCCCCCCCCAGTGGGAGGGAGGTGGAGGAACACAAAGACCATAGTTTTCCATATAAGCAATGCTTTTCACAAAGCCTTGCTACCTAATGGTGTTTGTAATCATGTATGTCTAGAACTAACAACACCATGATGTCAACCTCTTCTTCTCACTCACCACAGTGGCTAACAGAGGATACTAAAGAACTTACTGGAAATGGAGTGAGAACCCTATAGAAGATGAGTTCTTGACGTGCGAAGGGATTGGCTCCCCTAAGACGTGTAGGGCGATGAGAGGAGCTGACGGTCCGGTCCTATCGTTCCGCGAGGAGTAGGCTTGGAAAGCACAGGGAGCCAGTTGTAAATCGTGCAAGGAGCAAATTGGTTTTACTTGGCACCCAGGTGATGCGCTAGTACTAAGAACTAGACGTGGCAAGGGGCAAACTTATTGTAAAATATGGAAGTTTTTTATTGTAAGATATGGAAGTATTTTAAGCAACTGGGACTTTTTCAGAATGGAAAACAGTAGCATCAGGTGGTAGAGCGTGGCAGATGTGGGGTCACGCTGACCTGGTTTCAAGAGCTCTGCCTCTGTTCTGGGACAAGTTAGTTAACCTTCGCAGTCTACGAAATGGGACTATTAACAAAAATTTGCATTTTTGGTAGTATCTGAGGACTTAGAGACAATGTATTATGTATGCAGATTCTGCTTGTAGCATTGTCTAGGCAAGTGCTCAAGTGGTTAATAGTTAATAATAAAAGCATCTGCATTGCAGGAAATTGACCAGAGACCCCAGGGAATAGCACAGACAGTGAACCCCCAGGCAGTAAGAGATGCTCACACTTAGAAGCTGCCCATAGAAAAGCCCTGGGCCTTGCTATTGATGGTTTTCTCACACCTGTTACAATGGCCCTGATAGCTGAGTAAAATCCTGCCTTCCCCTCTGTCCATAAACACACATTATTACAATTTTGGTCCAGTCCTAATTACTATGGATTAGAACCTTACTTTCTCTTGCTGGTGTAATCAATAATTCCCAACGTGCAGAACTATCTACTTCCAACTGTAACTTCATCTAGAAAATCATTATTTCAATGATCATAACAGCTTGTTTTCTTCCTTTTCGCCAACATCATTCTTCATCAGCCCAATGCTTTAGGTTACTTTAAAAAAAATCAATTTAAGGGATAAAATGCAGTGTCTGAAGGGGAGCAGACCATGGCAGCTGGTCCCGGAGCCATGACTTCTGATTACCAGCCAGCTCACTGGCTCTGGGGATTGGAGACAAATCACTGAGCCCCTGGCGGCCTTATCAGTTTGTTTGTAAATTGGGGCTGTTTGAGTTACAGGGTATCTCAGCGCTTTCACCAGCTCCTAATGGGATGGCGGGACTTGGATAAAAGATGCTAATAGTGTTTCTAGGAAGCTGGGCCATTTGAGTGATCACCCAGACTTTCCTTAATGTGGGCCTGCAGTCAGGAGCATGCAGAGGGGGGATCCATTCCTGTGTCCAGCCTGCCCTGCTTCAAGAAGCGCCTGGAGAATTCCAGCGTTGGACCAGCCAGAAACTTCCATAACGGTCCTTTCAGTAACAGCTGCTGTTCAGATTCTGCAGGCCTGTATTTAGATGTAGATGGGTAGTTTGATCGACAGACACAGAGCTGTGTAGGATATGCACGTGCACAGATGTAGACACAAGGGCCCGCGTGCATGTGTGAGTAAGCATAGCGGTCGTAAATTTCCAGAGCATGCTAGAGAAACAGCGAGACTCTTAAGCTTGGCCCTAGAGGTCTAACCATTCAGGCACTACATCAGGTGGCTTTGGCGTCAGTCACGGGTCAGGTGAGCAGGCCCCTGCTGCCCTGCGGGCTCCTCCTGCAGCGAGCTGACCCCAGGGCTGCAGCTACCTGCCTCTGAGCTGGGAGCCCTGGGAATGGAGCTTTTCCACACTGAGGTCTACTGGGAGTGGGTTTTGCAGACCAGGATAAAAATAAGTCAGGAAACGCCTTATTCCTAGTCTTACCTGAATCATAGAAATGATCATACTCATAAAACTCCACCCCCCTCCCAACGAGCTGCAGTCAGGGGTGCAGAGACCACCCACCCGGACTTCAAAACTGGGTACCTTGAGTGTCCCACTCCCCTCTCAAGTGTGACGTCCTGAGAGGCTCGGGGCACCGGCACGGTTCCTGCAGAGCAAGGACACGGGGGGTGCAGCCAAGGGGCGCGAGCTGAGGTTGGGTCAGCCCAGGTCCGAGGCGTCTGTGTCCTCAGTGACCCCCCGCGGGAGTGGGTGACACTGCCGGCAGGGACCCTCGGCTCGGCTCCTGTGGGCTTGGAGCGTGGGCGATGGGTTGACCTTGGGCAGCAGGCTGAGCTCAGGCCAGGCCCCTCGCGGCCCCCAGGGCTGGCTGACATCACGTACTCGGGGCTGCTGTCCTCGCCTCATCTGTCTGTCCAGCCGCTCCTGGTGAGCCTCACTAGCTGAGAACACGCCACCTCCTCCACGTACCGTGTGGCCCAGGGGCCCCAGGGAGCGCCGCTGGCGTGGGGGGGGGGGTCGGGTCCCAGCGGGTCAGAGGCTCCGTCCAGCGATGAGGACAAAGGCCCGTCGCCGAGGCCCTTATTATGGGCACGTGGCTCTTCTGACGCCTGCAACGGTGCCTGGTGGGCAAGGCACCCGGGTGCGGGTACGTGCGGTCCCCGCCTCTCACGCAGAATATGGCTGCTAAGAGCTCGGTAGGAATTCGCCGGTGGCGCTGGGGCCTGCAGCTGTCACGTGGAGCCGCTGTCTCGGGGCGGGCCAGATCGAGCGTTCCTGCGGGATCCCTGTGGCCACCGCCGGGGGCTCAGGCAGGGCTGCTGCCGGATGGCAGCAGCGCGGAGGGAGAGCGGCTTTGGCAAAATGACTGCAAAATGGCATTTGAGCCTTTCCCCTTGTCATTAATTGTTGACAGTTTTTGCTCATTACCCTTTCAGGGGGGGAAAACCACCAACTATTAATACTTCATGGAAACTCCCACGGATTAATTTGCCTCTTTTTAAAAAGATTTTATTTATGCATACAAGCACTGGGGTACAGGCCAGAGGTGTGGGGTGGTGAGAGAATCCACCAGACAGAGCAGGGAGCAGAACAGGCAGAGGGACTGAAACCCACTGCCGAGGACAGCAGCGGGGAGGCAGGAGAGGTCTGCCGCGCCATGTGGTTCCCTCCCTGGCCGGCGGCAGGGATCGGACTCGCGCTGCAGTGGTCTGCTTCATAGTGCGCTGCTTAACCCACTGTGCCACCAGGGAGGGCCCTCATTTGCTTTTTGATGATTATTGTGGTGTCCTCCAAGAGCAGGCTCTGCTGTGCGGTGGTGGTCGTGTACCCTTTGGATTCCCAAATTATTGGTTGGAGGAGCCCAGATGCTGCCTGTGCCCATCAGCAGAAGCAGCAAGGAGAAAACACAACACAATAAGACTAAGCCAGGCGTGAGATTGAATCCGTGGCCTGATAGCGGTTCTGAACCCGCAGTGATGTCTGTGAAAGTGAAGGGAGTCAGCAGAAAATGAGGTGCACTGGCCGTGGAGGATCGGGGTGCAGGCACGGAGGTGACTGTGGTGTGGGCAGCGGCCCGCTAGCGGTGTTCCAGGTGCACCCCAGAGAAGTGAGCAGTCAGGAGCCGGGCTTCGGGGCTGGGCGGCGGCCCCTGTCCCTCCACCTGTTCCCTCCACCTGTTCGAGAAGGGACTTGGGGCTCCTCCTTGGAGATGGGGTGCTGCCTTCTGAGAAGCCATCTGCCCAGCAACATCAGTTGTCTCGTGGTAGCCACACCCCACTCGGCACACTTGAGATGGTGCATGTGGGAGGAATTTTCCAGAAAACTCCAGGCTTGGGCAGGGGACCGGAGGCACCTGCTTTTGCCCGGTGGTCTGCAGACAGCCAGGCGAGCCCAGGCCCCATGGGGGCGATGCAGGGACATGGGGCGGTCGTCACAGCCCTTGCATGTGGCCTCCCGTCCAGCCCTCCCGTGCTGCTGGTGTGTCTGTCGGGGTGAAGGTCACCGGTGGGTGTGTGTGCACAGCGCCTTGTCCTGGTGTCCAGAAGGGACGTTTCCAGAGACTCTTGGGACCAGGAGGGGCATGAGCAGATGTGCTTTGAGCCAGTACTGGGGCCGCATGAAGGCCCAAGAGAGTCTGCTCTGGTTCGTTAAACACGAGAGGGTTCCTTTGAGTCCAGAGTCCAGGAGTGCGCTCGGCCCAGCCGCAGCGCTGGGAAGCGTCCGGGCTGTGTTGGCGTTGATCTGGCCAGCCGGCCTTGCACATTTTGTGGTTCTCACGATACTTCGGTCTCTTTCACGACTTTCCATCGTTTGTGGCGAATGCATCTTTTTGTCACTGTTGTTGGTTTGGACAGCCCGGCCCAGATGAGAAGCTGCAGCCAGTCAGTGAACGCAGGTGCCGTAGCTGGCCCCGCACCAGCCGGCTGGCCCTGCCTCTTCCCCCTCCTGGGGCTGCCCTATTCCTGAGACGCCACAGACTGAAATGAGGCCTTTTGAGGACCCGGCAAAGGCCCTCAAGTGTCCAAGTGAAGGGAGAGTCACACGTCTCTCACTTTAAATCGGAAGCTAGAAATGGCGAAGCTTAGGCAGGAAGGCATGTCAGAGGCCAAGAAAGGCTGAGAGCCGGTGTCTTGCCTCAGTTAACCAGGCTGTGGGCGAAGGAGCGGTTTTGAAAGAAATGGGAAATGCTACCACAGGAACACCTGGGAGATGAGAAGTGGAGCAGCTTCTTGCTGGCAGGAGAATGCTTCAGCGGTCTGGAAGGAAGGTCCACCCAGCCACAGCGTTCCCTTCAGCCAGAGCCTAATCTAGAGCAAGGCCCAGACTCTCTTTACTTCTATGATATTTGAGAGAAGCCGCAGAAGAAAAGTTTGAAGCTATCAGCAGAGGTTTCCAGAAAGATGTCTTCTCTGACCAGAAGTGCACAGAGAAGCAGCAGAGCTGATGGAGGAGCTGCTGCAGGGGACCCAGAAGACCCGGCTGAGATCCTCAATGAAGACAGCTGCACCAAACAATGGATTTCCAGTGTAGATGAACGTCCTAGCTTGAAAGAAGATGCCCTCCAGGACAGGCAGCGAAAGAGGAGGAGTCAGGGTCTGGTTTCAAAGCTGCGGAATACAGGCTGACTCCCTTGTGAGAACCTTAGGTAGCTGGCGACTGCGTGGAGCAGGGACTGGAACATGCAGAGCTGGCATCAGCGTCAGGTAGGCGTTGGGGTCCATCGTGATCAAATAGAGTAGGACCTTCTGTGGCACCTTTGGAGAGGGTGCACTGGGTTGGTTTGGGGTCTGTTGCTCCCAGGCTGTGCCAGCTTGCTTTAGCAACGTCCTCCAGGATTTATGGAAGCCCACGCAGATTTATGCCGCTGTTAATGATGCCGAGTTGGAGAAAAATTATATGAGGTTTCAGGTTTTAGGAGAAAATCTCTTTTCAATTGTCTTCTTTCTATTATAACATGAAGATTTATTTTCACCATTAATTGAAGTTTTTAGCGCTAAAGAATGGTGTGCCAGTTATCAAATAATTGAGTTCCCCTTCTGCTCGGAGGCCCCTGGTGGGTAATTATGTCTTTTCAGGAGCAATCAGTAAGTCAGACTTTGTGTCTGAGGTGCTGTGAGGGAAAGGTGACCTTGACAGGCATGTCTCAAACTTTGGTGTCTTGGGGGAGCCTAAAGCAAATGCCCCGTGTTAAAAAATAGGGAGATGAAATTATATCACGATGGAGTATCACATCAGTGAGCCCTGCGGTTGGCGGAGATTAGTTCTGTAGTTAGACAACTAAGAAACACCAGACACCACTTTGGTATCCAGAAGATACCGTGACTCAGTGCCATATGAACACATGCAAAAGAAAATCCCATAGTGCTTAACTTCCAGCCCGTCTTCAGTTTCTCCCGATAGTTCTGTGAAATCTTTTCTTGTTTGTTTTAAATCGGGATCGGATTGAATTGCATTCACAGTCTTGGGTCCTTGTGTCTTTCAGTCCTGTGTTCTCAGCATCCTTTGGGAACTGGTCAGAAATGGAAATTATTTTTTATAGCTGAGTCGTATTCCATTGTGTATTTATGCCACCTTTTTTGAGCTCTTGTCATCTGTGACAATGTGGGTGGTACTGGAGGGGACTGTGCTAAGTTAAGTAAGTCAGAAGGGAAAAGGAACATCATAAGTATGACTATAGAGACACCATGCAGAGGGGCAGACAGAACCCAACCAATAACACACCCTAGAAATCTGACCATGGACTTGAGGCTACAAGATGGGTAGACTATGCAGACTACATCGGCTGCCATGGACTGTGTGGCCCAAGGGAAGCACATCACCGGAGGGTTGTAAACCAACTGCTGTTACCACGATATAAGCGAGTGGATGGATGAACGGATGAACAGCAAACCAGCTCTCGGATGCCACCCCAGCGCCACCCAGTCAGAAATTCAGGTTGGGCTTCCATGGTGGAGATCCTGATGCCAGTTTGAAAGAGACTTGTTGTGCGGCCGCTCGAATCTCAGTCTGAGCTGTCCAACAGAGTCACTCAGAGAGTCTGTCAAGGAGACCCAACATCCAGTGATTCCAGGCGAGAGAGATTTGGTCTCTTCGAAGCTCTCAGGCGCCCGAGGGGCTCTGGCTTCCCTCCGCCTGCTAGTCCTGTCCCTTTCCAGGGCCAGGGGTGCTGTCGGCCTGTGACTTGCGCGCAGCCCCGGGGGTGCTCCCCAGTTGTGTGCGTCTCTGTGTCCACAGCCTGCGTAGCCTTTCCCGGCCCCCTACTTGGCACATGTGCGAGGGGTGAACCCCGTGTCTTCTCCACAGCCTTCCTGAAATAGCCTCGGGTTCGACTCTTTCTTGCCAGTGAACTAGGTCCAGTGACGGACCCCTCTGGAGCCTGCACTTCTGTGTTTAATCCAGCGCCTCTCCTCTCTGCGCCCATCGCTGCGTCCCGCGTGGCTCTGCTACGCGCCCCGAGCTTGAGCTCCCCTCCGGCATTTCCAGCTTGGTATTTTGTGGCTCATCCTTCAACACTCTGCCCCTCTCTGTCTGGCTCTTATCAGCTTTCTGCTGCTACTCTGCACTCACCCCGTCCCCTTCCCTCGTTCTGTTACTTCAAGCTGTGTTTTATTAGAGGCTTTGTCTTCAATATCTCGTCTGGCCATCTCCGTTCTTTGGTGTCGAGTGGATTCTCGTTCTCTTGTGGTTGTTTTTTTTTTCCTCCCTGCCAATCCGTGCAGATTGGCTGAGACCGGATTCCGTGGCTTCTGCCCCAACAGTTACGCTGAGTTTCTCTGTGTTTAGTTTTGTGGGACAAGCAGGTTTATAGTTAATATGCCTCTGCCTTCGCACAGAAGTCTCCGAGCCCCCACAGACTGGCCCACTTTTATGGTAATGGAAGATGCAGCGCGTCTGCAAGATGGTGCAAGGTGTGTCTCCTGCACGCCAAGCAGCCGCTCTCCAAGATCAAGGTCTCAATGCAGTGCAGGGAGGTGGACTCCAGGGAAGTGGGGCTCCCTGGAGCTGTGGCTGACTCACATGAACACAGAATTTGTAAGCCCAAATGAGATATTTTAATTCTTCCATAGTAAAAATTGTGTCAAAAGTTAATTTCCATACATAAAAGGTACAGTCCCCATTCCGTCCGGACCTAACATGAGCACGCTGGAGACCTCAGCACGCTCTTTACTGATGAGTGACCCAGACAGTGACGCTCACAGGCCCCGGAACAGGGGAGGCAGCTCACGTGTGCGGAGAAAAGGACGCTGAAATAAACGCGGTCGGAGACCAGCTGCTTCTGCACAGGTCAGGGGGGAGGTCGGCGGCCCCCCAGAATTGGCTCTGATAAACACCGCTGGCTCTCAGCGGTCCCAGCTTGGTAACATGGAGTTCGGCTCTGAGCCCTGCAGCTCGAGGGGAACGAGGCAGGCAGCAGCAATGTGGAGACTTGTGCAAAACGAGAGTTTTCCAAGGAGGACACTGGCCATCCCTCGGGGGTGAGCTTGGCGGCCCTTGGCTGGCGCTGGTGCAGGGAGGTGCCCCAAACCACCTAGCTACTCCTTGTCAGGCAAGCAGTGCTGGTGGTGGGCGAAACCTCTACAGGCGTGACTGCGTGGACAGTGGCGTGGCGCCAGCTGCGAGAAGCAGACAGGCCTTTGCAGCGCTGGCTGGAGGGCTGGGGCACCCACAGAACAGAGCTGGGGCGGGGGTCTGCCGAGCACCGCCCCCCCAGCCCAAGGCTGGAGCTCAGCGGCCTCATGGGTAGGGCCCCCCGGTCTGGCGGTGAGCTCGTGGCTCCTTGAGGCACAGTCTGGGGCAGGGCGTAAACGTGTGACTGTCTGCGGGAGGCTTGGCACATAAAACAACCCGTGACTGCGGCTGGGTCATGTGCACGCCCCCAGACCTGTGTGTGCCCCCCTAGGCCAGAGACGCCCCAGTCTGCAGGAGCAGCAGGAACAGGTGGTGTTAAAGCAACAGAAACGTTTTCTCCCGCTGCATGGGGCCAGTGTCTGGCATCAAGGTGTTCCCAGGGCCAGTGCCGATGGAGGTTGGAGGGCAGGCCCCCTGGACGCCCGCCCAGATGTCCCCTCGGTTGCGGCATCTGCCTGCACCCGCAGCCTGGCTCCCTCTGGCTGGCGTCCTCTCCGTGTCTCTGTCTCCTGCCCCTGTCCTCAGAGGCGCAGGCTCGCCTGGGACCGCGGCCCTGCGCCCTCACGGCCTTACCTGACTGGGTGCACCTGCGGAGGCCCGTTTCCAAATAAGATCACGCGCAGGTGCTGGGCTTAGGACTCAACGCGCGATTGGGGGGGTGCAGGTCGACTGTCCCACGACCCATTCTCCCCCAGACGCCCTCAGACCCCCACTGCTTGCAGACGCTGAGCTTTCACGTGCGGGTCTGTGGCCCTCTCAGCTGTGCAGGCCACTTGGATGCAGGGGCTCCTGCTGCCCCGCTGTGCGCGGGGTTGGATATAACCTCCACGGACACTGAAAAGGCCCGGCCCTTAAGCCCCTTCTAGGCGGTGGGGACGCATTCCAGCCTACAGACAGATGAAGAGCCTCAGACTGTACTTGGTGTGGGAGGAGAGGAGCAAGGAGTTTGTAGGGGGTGGGGGGGCAGCCCAAGGTTGCGGGAAGGTTCTCTTTGGAGGTGCACAGGATGCAATGTCATGTCTGGAGCTGGAGAACAGTGGCCCAGGCCCGGGCTTGGCCGCGGGAGGCTGCAGGTCGGCCAGCATGCACCCTGGGGCCAGTGACTAGTGAGGCCTGGAATGTCTGAGGGTGCTGCAGCCTCACACACTCTGGCCTTTATCAGTCCAGGTGGCGAGTGGGGGCCCCATCCCCCCTCCTGGCAGGCGGGGGTGAAAGGGGAGACCACAGGGCGGGGTGCCGGCCCAGCGAGAGGGATGCGCCATCTTGGGTCCTTAGTGCCCCAGCTGCCCAGTGGCGGTGGCGAGGGGACAAAGGTGACAGGTGGTGGAGAGCAAGGGGCTGGCGAAGGACGGACGCACTCCGGGAGGAGGAGGGCGCGACTCGCTTCTCCATGAAACCCGCTGCAGCTCTGCTTCCCACTGCAGCGTGGGGCGGGAGCAGCAACACCGCAGAGGCTGCAGCTGACACGGCCCTGCGGGCTTCGCCAGTGCCGGTGAGAGACCTGAACCGGCCTGCAGCTTTAGTGAAAAAGAATGAGCCTGCAAGTGTAGGCCCCTCCGGGCTCCCCGCTTCCCAGAACGGGTGATGCTGCGGGTTGGTCGCAAGGGCCCGCGCCGCGCCCTCTAGTGGCGATGTTGTGTATCTCGCTCAGCTCGAAACAACAGCGGGGTGTCCTTTCAGCAGCCACTGGGGGCGCTTCTGGCCCAGAGCTCCCTTCCCCCCAACCCAGCCCTTCGGGCTTGTCATCCTGGACTGGGCGGCCCTTGCAGAGGACAAGAAGTCACGTGGGGAGGGGGCACTTGCTGACAGGTCACATGCATTCAGCTCCGGGGTCCTCACCACGAGTGTCCAGACGCTGACCATGTCCTTGTCTGTCCCCTGGGGCGGAAGCTGCCCGCAGGCATCGCCTAGTCTCCACCCGGACTCCAGCGCCCGGGTCGGCGCCTGGCTCGTGTGGGCTCTTGTGCACAGACGGCGGAGCGTGAACGAGGACGGGCAAGCTGGTCCAGGCCGTCCATGGACAAGCCGGTGTGTGGTCAGCAGCGGGGCACCGCCTCCGGGGGGCCCTGCCGCCTCCGCCGTTATCCCCGGCTCTGACTCCGCCCCAGGCTGATCTCTCTGGGCTGGCGACGCTCCTCTGGTTGGTCGAGCAGACGGTCGGGACGAGGCTGCGTCGGGGCAGAAAGACGAGGAAGGACGGTCAGCAGTGACCCCCTCGGGCTGGGGCTTTTCATGTTGAGCCCCTCCCATCGACGTCACCATTTTGGGGCTAAATCCCATGCTGTGGCCAAGCGTGTGGAAGGGTCTGGACTGCAGCTGGTCTGTCCGGGGAGCGCGAGCTGCCTTCTCCATCACCAGTGCGCGCTGCGCGGTCCTGCACCCCCGGTGTGCGGGCCTCGTCTGCCCGAACCAGGAGCCAACAGGCTAAGCGAGCCTAAGCGAGCGCAGCGATGGAAGACGTGGCCTCGTCTCCCTGCCGCGGGCCGAGCACGCTGCGTCCGGCGTCCGGAGGGCATCTGGGCTTGGCGTGCCAGCAGGCGCGTTCGCCTCCGCCAGGACAGGGAGGAGGGCGCGGGAGCACCACGATGTGCGCTGTTCACGTCGTAAGACTCACCATCCTTCCTGAAACGGCCGCCCCTTGGGGAGAGGCCCACCTGTCCTTAAAGTGCCCGCCCAGCATCCGAAGACCCTCGGAGTTTAAAATATTCCACTGACTGATGACGGGAGGTGATGACGAGGAGATACCGTTTGAGAAGTGGGAGTGAAGAACAGAGGTTGGCTTAGCTTTTGATCTGGGTGTTCTCCAGCTCAGAAATAGCCCAGCTTCCTCAGCGGTGGACAGTGGACTCCAGACTTTCCAACCTTGGGTTCAAAGGCCTCTGCACCCAGTACAAAGTTATCTTCTGGACCCCCATCTTTCAGTCTCCACTCTGTGGGGGTCCCATGAAATTGTCCTCCCTGTTGACCACCAGTTAGTTAACACTTCGTGCTTTCAAAATGTAATCTCATAGGGGTGTGTGTGTGTGTGTCTGTGTGTGTGTGCGTGTGCGCCCGGTTAGGGAATGATTGAAGCTTTGATTGTTGGAGAACAAATCTTTTTTTTTTTTTTTAAAGATTTATTTATTTATGCATACAAGCACTGGGGTACAGGCCAGAGGTGTGGGGGGTGAGAGGATTCACCACAGAGAGC